>JAJEJO010003447.1:352636-374086 GCA_020662805.1 Glaucomys volans | reverse complement strand
CAGCTCCATTTTTCTCTCTCTGCTTCATTCATTTCACTTAATATACTGTCCTCCAGTTTCTTACATACTTCCACAAATTACAGGATTTAATTATTTTTATGACTGAATACTCCATTCTGTATAGTACCACATTTTTTTTCATTCTTTCATCAGTTGATGTGCTCTCATGTTGATTCCATGCCTGAGCTAGCATGAATATAAGGAGTGTCTTTTGAACATTCTGATTTCATTTCCTTTGGATATATATTCCATAGTGGGATTGCTGGTTCAGATGAAAGTTTTATTTTTAATATTTTGAGGAACCCCATATTGGTTTTCATAATGGGTATACAAATTCACAACTCTTGTAACAGATACCCAAATCTATCACAGCATTTGTATTTTTGTCATTTTTATAATAATTTTTTAATAATTTTGGGATGAGGTGATGTATCACTGGATCTTCCATTTTTATTTCCCTGCTGATAAGTGAGGTTGAACAATTTTTCATTTAACTGCTGACCATTGGTATGTCACTCTTTGAGAAATGTTTACTCCAAACTTTTGTTCATTTTGTGATCTGATTATTTTCTTGCAATATAATTCTAGGGGTTGTACATTCTGGATATTGATCCTATGGCTACTGAGGATGTTTTGTGGTTCCATATGAAATTCAGGAGTTTCTTTTTTCCTTTTTGATGAAGAGTATTATTGGTATTTTGATCGGGCTTGTATTAAATCCATCGATTACTTTGGGCCATATAGCCATTTTAGCAATAAATATCCAATCTTTTAACTTAGTGTCTCCAATATCTTTCAAGAATCTTTTATAATTTTCATTATAGAGAATTTTTACCTCCTTGGTTAAATGTATTCCTAGTCATTTTTATGTAGGTATTAAAAGTAGAATTGGTTTTCTGATTTCTTTTTCAGATAATTCTCTATTATCAGAAAAAATTCTCTGAATTTTTTATGTTGATTTTGTATCTGGAATTGTTTTAAATAGTTCCAACAGTGTGTGTATGTGCTTGTGTATGTGTGTGTGTGTGTGTGTGTGTGTGTGTGTAGTCTTTAGCATTTTCATGTCATCTGCAAGTGGGAACAATATGTCTGCCTTTTAATTTTCCTAACACTGTGTGTTTCAGACAAGCTTGTTTATTTAATGACCAGCACATCTCTAGAGGCTAGTAAGTAATTAAGAACAATGCAGTGTAACCCATACTGAAGAAGAAAATGTCAACTGGAATATGGAAATGACTTCGTATTTTTTTTTATACAATGCAAGTGCCACAATTTATGAAGTAAAATTTTATGAATTTCTTTTTTATACAATTTGTACAGCTTGAAGAGCTCAGTAATGAAAAAGGAGCAACATTACCTTTGTGGAAACTTTTTTTTTGCACAGATTATCTAAAGTTGACCATATTTATTAGACAAAAGACAGAACTGAGATACTCGTCACATTACTTGTAATAAAATTTTCATAAAGTATGCACTTGTGAGATTTTTTGAAAAATCATCATAGAATTCATATTATTCAATCATATGCAACAATGAGTCCTGCCCTATTACGTCTTAACAATAAATAGCTTTAGGGATTTACTTTTATTCCATTTTACTAAGTAAATATAAATAAGTATATATGTAATATAATCAATAACACAAAAATGATTCTTACCTTCATCAAATATGCATTTATAGAGAGAAAATTAAGAAAACAAGCAAATACTAAGTTAGAGAAGCACTTTCAAGAAATAGTAACAGCATAAATAACAAAATTTCTTGGAGGAAAAGATATTTAAGCTGATCTCTTAAAGATGAGAAAGAAACAACAATGGGAAGATCCAGGGGAAAAGCATACCTGGCAGAAGGTAATTCCAATGATATCATGTGAGGAGATTGGCATGTTGTTAATACAAACATGTTTCATGTAGTTCAAATGTGGTAGAAAAGGACAGCGCAGAAGAATAGAGATGAAGAAGCAGGAGGAGGCCATGAAGGTATTAAATGGATCATGGATTTCCTTATAAGTACACATGGAAGCACTGAAGTCTTTTAAACAAGAGGCAGAATGATTCAACAACGGTGTAGAAGGTCATTCTTCCTGCCATCTGATGCACAGTTCAGATAATGGGATGTGTTAAGTGACTTTCAGAGTTTTCCAAGCAGAAGGAGCATAACTCAGCTATGAATGTAGCATTGGGGACAAAGAATAATAAATGTTCACCTCTATTTAAAACTCCTAGAGAAAATGCCTCCACGGTTTTTATTCATTCAGGAGAAAATGGATTGCTAAAATATTTTCCTGGAGAATGAGTCAGGTTTTGTACTTCAGAGTTCTCAAAATCCCAGTATCAAACGATGGCACACTTTTAGATTTTTCTTTCTGATATGCAGATGAGCTATGGCTTTATTTGATTTCACTGGGCATGACTTCAGACTTTGGGTATTGGCAGGCTTGTTCAATCTTTTCCAAGTCTCTTTGAAACAGCCAAGTACTCAAGAAGTTCTTCTCATGGTTGTTGAGAGAAGTCTCAGGGAACAAACCAAATCATATTTGTATGTTTGAAAACTTCCTTTGAACTTCCACCTTGATCCTTCAAGTCACCTATTTTTCAAAAGATGTCAAATAGACTAGCTGAACATTCATGTTTCAAGGAATGTACCACTTAACTTTAAGTGGAAAGGATACAAAGACACCGCTAAGAATATGAATTCATAACTTTTTTAGTCAGATTCTTAGTTGCCATGAGCAAAAGACTTGACCAGAACAATGACAGCCAGAATGGTTTTAGTTGGCTCACAGTTTCATGTGACTCAGTCCAGAGACAGCTGAGTCTATAGCTCTTGGCCCTAGCTGAAGCATCATGGCAGAAAGGTGTGAAGGGGAAAAACAGCTCAGGATGTGGTAATCAGGAAGCAGGAGGGCTTTGCAGGCACAAAATATGAACCCCAAAGGTAGAACCCCAGTGACTTAAGTCCTCAAGCCATACCCTACATTCCTACAGTTACCACACAGTTAATCTGTCAGTGGATTAATACACTGGTTAAGTTAAGCCTCTCATAATTGATTATTTCACATCTAATCATTCTTGTATTATTTTATGCATGAGCTTTCAGGGGATACTTCATATCTCAACCATACCATATCCCTAATACAGAGAAAAATAAAGAATTTGGATCAATATGTTAAAATACCATACTTGGTATACATAAATTTTACTTACTATTTCCTATATTTACCTCTGCATCTACAAAGAAAATATTTATTTCTTTAACATTATAGATGCTTTAATACTTAAAGCAGGTATCTATACACAAATAGCAAAATCTTTTCTGAGACAAAGGTAATGTCTTGCTTTGACCACTTCTTCGTTGTTATAGTAGCAATATTAAATTACTTTGCATTCTGGCTCAGAATCAGGATCAAAAATAGAAGGGGGTTTTGCAGTTGTCCCTTCAAGTCTTGTTTCTACAATATCCAAAATTTTACCTAGTTCTCAGTAACACAAACAGATTTGTAATTATCTAAATGCATCATGAACTTCCAACTTGCCATTCATTTATTCTTCTTCTGTCTTTTAGCTAAAATATTCTACCTCCACATGTCATTCTGATATCTATTTTCCTCTTTTTCAATTTCATATTCAAATATCTAGTTTACTGTAATGCCTGATCCTGCAGGCAGGTCTCACAGCTCCTTCATCTGTGCATCACTATTTTTTATGATGCAGTCACTGGGAGTGAAATTTCTTTTCTTCTCTCAGTCTCCTGACCTCCCAAAAGACAGAAGTTGGTGACATTAAGCAAGATGTATCCATAAATGTATCCTTTATCATTCACTAAAGAAAACAGAAACGACTCTACTATTTTAGACAGAAAATTGTTAAATAGATAAAATGAGATGTGTGAAAATTATTGGAAGTGTTGGGGAAGACTATGTCTCTGGAATTAATTTCCAGAATACCACAGAACTATCTGGCTGGAGGCTCTACACCCTCTAGTCTATAAAGAAAGGCAGGATAATTAGGAAGATGCCACTGGAACCATTAGTTCAAACTCCATGCTGTAGCTATGGTTCAAGAGTCAGAAAGCGGAAGCAAGAGACAGATCATCAATTCTTCCTTCAATATCTACATGCTGGAGCTTAGATTAGGAATGATGAAACAGAAAAGCCCATATCTTTGCAATTTTGCTTGCCAGAAAAAAAATAAAGATAAAAATCAGCAGGAATGCTATTTTCATCTAAGTTTTAACTTTCAAACCCTGTATCAGTACATTTAGTTCTAAAATTCAATCCACATTCATATAACTAACCAAAAAGGAATTAGAAAGTTAAAGTGTTTAGCTGTAAGAATTGATGCTGGACACCAAATACACTATATATCTGCAACATTAGTCCACTTCTTAATCTGTTCTCATTGTAAGAACAGGCAAGAATCTAAAGGATGAACTAGATCAAACCCTACAAGCATTGTTCATGTTTAAATGCTCCTGTACAGTTAAGATACTAACAGTGGTGAGAACATAAAACATCACACTCCTGGCTTCTTGATTCCACTTCCTTTGGCAGAGTGTGAGGCAGCAACAAAAAAGCTAAAAATTTGTTCTATGTACATGTCTCTTTTTCTGAGCTAATTTCAAATTCTGTGCACTAAGTAAAGCATCCCAGAAGCCTTATATACTGTGCCTCACATGTAAGCAGTATTCTCATCCTGGCTTTATAAGTGTGTGAGAGTAAAAACCAAAATGAAACAAAACAAAGCATATAAAAACAAGCAAAGCAATATATTTGAAGTGGAATTTAGCAGTATTGAGTTATACTTCTTTAATTATATGGTAAATCCTATACTTTGAGGTCAAGAACCAAATAAATATCTTAAGTCTTTCAGCAGTGATAGTCACCTGATCAACATTCAATTTTTTATTAAGTTTGTAAGAATATGATGCTCATGACTATCAATTTAACAAGAGAAAGGAGCAGATTCATAGTGTAAATGTCATAATAATTGACAATCACGTTCATACAGGTTTAAACAGATTTAGCTCTTACCAAGTTTGTAACCATGAACAGTTACTTAAACCTTGCTTATTGCAAACATATTACCTATTCTACAGGATATTAGTAAAATGTAAATGGAAAAAAGTTTCTGAGAAAATGTGATTGTCAGAAGATAATCAATAAAAGTTTTTTTTTTTCTTTACTTCCTGTCTTTACTTCCTGGCCTAAGTCATGTTCAATGCAATATATTCCATTACAGTGTGATGCCCAGAACCAAACACAAGATTCTGGGAATATAACACATCTAAAAAGGAGACTGCTACAATAATTTTAATTAGAAGTACCAAATTAATCATTATATTATTTGATAATCAATTCTGAATTTTTTGCATTTAATCAATCCCTAGGGTTTGTTTGTACTTGATGTTTTAGGAACATGTATATACTGTACTGGAAATAAAGACTGTCCATTGATATATAGTATATGTCATATATGCAGTTTGGCCTATTGCCTCAGCCTGTCAAGTTTTTCTATGATGCTGCTTCTCTATTTCTAGATACGTATTACACATTTAAACTCCATGTCACTCATAAATCATTCAATATGCTATGATTATCTTCAGCAAGGTCTGTCTAAAAATTGCTGGTTAAGAAGACTCTGAGACAGAAACTTGGACTGCCCACCAGACCTCATTTTCTAGATCGACAACAGCCTTATCCATACTGATTATCTTTTTCATTCCCTTTTCAATTCTCTTATTTATGCTCACTCACTTCCAATCTTTCAAACTATTTCACAAGGATGTCATAGTATATTTTGCTGTACAATTGGGAGAAACACAGATTCACTTAACATTATAAAATCCAACCATTATCCCATTTGGAGGAAGAAAAAAAAAAACTGCAACGAAAGAGTATTCAGAATTCTGATTTGATTTTGTTATTCAGACTTCTTGTTTTCTTTTAATCTGGTACAATTTAGACCTATGTTCTCACTCTAAGGGTGAAAAATCAAATTTACCATTTTGCCACCTATTGCTCTTCCTTATATTGTTGAATTATTTAACTGTTCTCTTTTAAGTAAAGTGTAATTCTGGGAATTATTGATGTGATGTTCATTTTTTACCTCCTTGAGATCAAGTACCATATTTCATTCATTTTTGTTTCTGTCCTTATGATAATGTGGAATAGTACGTGTTCAATAAAAGTTTTTAAATTATTGTATTGGATTTAATAGAAATTAATTAGATATAATTATATAACCCCATGTTTATTGTTACTTAGAATGTTCTGAAGATTATTCAGCTACCCTGAACTTTGAAGGTCTTAAACTGTGTTTAAATTTAAGCAAAAAAAATTGATAATAGCTTGCTACCAATAATCATATATAATAGCATAGAATTTAAAGCAGTACCAATTTAGAGAAAAATGTATCATTCCTAAACACTTTCCTTCATTCATTTATTTATTTGAGACAGGATCTCACTTTTTTGCCTAGGCTAATCTCAAACTTCTGAGGTCAAGTGATCTTCCCCCCTCTACCTCCCAGGTATCTAGGATTACAGTCATGACATGGCACCTGCCCCCAATCATTTTAAAATCAAACTAATGGTGAACTATAAACTCAGAGATAAAGTGCAAAACAAATTCACACATTACATTACATATCTGGTGAACCATTTCAGTAAGGTATCATAAGAGTTTAAAGATCTGTGTGCTGGAAGAGGTAAAGAGAAAAGATGATCATTCACATTTATCACATGCCAAGTCTGGCCCTGAGACTCATAAAGAACTGAAAGGAGACTGAGTTAAAAGTAGAACATGAAGTTGCTTTTATCACATCGCACTCTTTTGCTTGTTGTGCTTCATTACCATATGTTGAAGTATGATCTTTGGTCTACTTTTCAGCAAGCCCTGCAGAACTCTAACATATTGAATGTGCCAAAATATGCAGCAACAATCTGGTACTTTTAGAAGTACTAGAATTTTGTGCATGGAGAAGTATCACCTTTATGTAGCCATTAGCATTTATAAAATCAACAGCACTTGCAGTGAAAGGGTCGAGGACTTCCCAGAGAGCAGAATGAAATGAAGGATCAGAGCAATAGATTAATACCATGTTTTGCACCATTCTGTAACTGCAGCAGGTCATTTTATTTGTGTGTACACATAAGACAACCTTTGAGAATGTTCAAAAATAATTAGGTAATGTTCGAGAGGGCATTCTGGAAGTCACATATGAGCAGCTGCAACTAGGAAACAGCAGCATCTTGAATATTGCTGTTAATATGGCTGTTTTTGTCAGCTATTTTGCTGCTGCAACTTAAAGACCCAATCAGAATAACTGTAGAGGAGGAAAAATATATTTGAGGGCTCATTGTTTCAGAAGTCTTAGTCCATAGAAGGCTGGCTTCATTCTTTGGGGCTCAAGATGAGGCAGAACATCATGGCAGAAGAATGAGGGAGAGGAAAACAACTCATATGGTGATCAGGATGCAGAAAGAGAGGTATCCACTTGCCAGTTTACAAATATATACTCCAAAGGCACACCCCCAAACCCCACCTTCTCCATCCCCACCCTACCACTTCAGTTACTACTCAGTGAATCCCTGGCAGGGGATTAAATCACTGATTGGGTTAAGACTCTTATAACTCAATCATTTCTCCTCTGAACCTTCTTGCATTGTCTTACACTTGAGCTTTTGCGGGTATACTTCACATCAAAACCATAACAATAGTGTACTATTTATCCAGAGGAAATCAAAATTAGGGGTAAAAAGAAATGATTATAAGTTATTATTTAAACTAAAATGAAATAGTTCTGTTGTTCTTTTACTTTTTAGGTTATGTTATCTGACCCAGCTTCCATTGCAAATAAAATATTTAATGCATTTTGAATAAAGACAATGTAGACTGACAGTTTTGTTTTTTTTTAACTTCCCTGAGATCAGGGATCATATTTCACTTACCTTTTTTCAGTATTTGCCATACAGTACAATAAAGTTTGCATTAAATAAGATTTTTAAATTATTAATATTGAATTTTGAGGAAAAAAAACCTTTTAAACATCTATGTTGTGTGCCTTGTTTAAATTTGAACAAGTAATTTTATTCACAGTTAACAAGTACATCTTTTTAAACATTTTTAATCTTTATTTTTTTCTGAGTCTACATTCCATAGAAAATCAGACAGAAAACTTAATCTGAAGGCAATGAAAAAATAGAAATCCAAACTTTTACATCTTGACAATACATTTAGTGATAATAAAGCAATGTAGTCAAAAATCATTTAGAAATAAAATAATGAAGACTGACTTGCCAATAATATACCCCTAGAATGTGAGCTTCAACATTTATAACTCATAAAATAGTTCTGCATCCTATCAAAATAAATGTCAGTCAATTCTACTGAATTGAGTATGTACAAAATTATTATAGATGATTAAAAGAGGTCCAGATATTCTTACATATAATATCACATATTTAATGTTGATAGGTATATTCAGTAGTAAAAGACAGATTGCCTTCTATTTGTGAGTTGTTTGATGTACTTAATTATATCATTCCAGATGACTGGAAATAATTCCTTGTGTGTTCATACATGATTTTTTTTCTACTGAAATCCATGATGTCTTTTGGTTTATTTGTTTGTTCTATAGCCAAACTAGAACAAACAAAATATGATTCTAATTTTGTATTTTAAAATTTTCTTCAATTTCTTATGAAGTCACATAGGATGACATTTTGCTGATCAGTGTTTTCATAATCTGGAAAAATATAAGGAGTTTAAAACACATTTCAAAAAATTCACTAATATTCCTTGATGAAAAAAAAAATAAATAAATTTCAAAATTCTAAAAGCTACTCTCAAGCCAGAAAAAAGTTAAAAGATCTAATAATGTGTGTGGTTAATCAAATGTACTCAGCAAGTCCACAATGAAAGGAAGTAGATGGAAGAGAAAAAAGTATTGTTTACAATTCAGCTTCTTAAAATGTACTAAATGATAAGGGAAAAACAGACAAATATTAGAATCAGATAAAAAGGGAAAAATCTTAAAAATACTCAAATAGGTATAGGTCTTAAGGTAAGTAGTCTTCCTGTTATAATCTCATTACAATTTACCAGTATTGTCTCATAAATGTACTGTACTTCAAATGTGATACGAATTTAGAAGAGAGTTTGGTGAAAGATACAAAAGGACTTCTCTGCATGGAAATCCAATGAGTCAAATATTCTCCTCCCTTGTTGTAATTGTCAGTAATTCATTGCTTACACAGTTTGCTCAGTGGAAAACTAACAACAGTGAAGATTTTTCAGAAATAATATTTGAGATATCAACAGAAGAGGTGTGAAATCAGCCATTTCCACCCCACTTTGTCTCATTAAAAAGTGTTTCAGAGCAAGTAAGGCCATCATAAGGCCTTCCCAGATTCAATGGGTCATGATTTCTGTTTAGTGCTCCTGATGACCCTCCAGGAAGATTGCCTGGCACCAATAACATTCACGTAAGCTGTGGCAGAGTTGGCATCATGTGTGCATGACCTATGAAGTTGTACACGGCTTCATGACTATTGAAGGGACTGACTTGGTTTAATTCTCTGCTGTGCCACTTTGAAACTCTTAACATCTTTTTCCTAAGGACACACATTTTCATTTTGCTCTGGTCACCACAATTTATGTATGTAAAAAACATATCGGGAGACTGAGTCAGGAGGATCTCGAGTTCAAAGCCAGACAATTTAGCGAGGCCCTATGCAACTCAGTGAGACCCTGTCTCTAAATAAAATACAAAATAGGGCTAGGGCCCCTGAGTTCAATCCCTGGTTCCAAAAAAATTAAAAAATAAAAAAATAAAAATAAAAAACATAAAGCGAAATGAATCTTCCTGAAAGACAAAAAAACATTGTCTACTTGGGTCAATATGTACAAGAAAGTAAAGATGAATTTTAAATTCAAACTAAAATATGAAATAAATACATATATTTTCATTAGCACCTCATACTCTTGGTGCTCAATGTGACATGTGCCAATCTAAAAGAAATACTTTATAAATGACTCCTTGGCAATTGTAAGTACAGGGCAAAATTAATGAGTAAAATGAAGTGAGTAAAATTATGTGATGAACAAGTTTTACTGTAGCTCCAGTTGTATCATTTAAGAAACATTTATTTAAATTTCAATGTTTTTTCATTTTTATATCCATTGTTATCCTCTTACTCAATATGTCTTTCTGTATCAGGTTTAATTTCTAAATTCATCATTGGTCTGTGATTCTATGTAAGGAGTTAGGGATGAGAAATAAAGAATAACATTTCACAAATGTATCTGTCTCTTATCTTTGGCATTGTCGATGTTCCCTGTACAACAGGTTGATAAATGTCCTTTTTCTCTACCTCACTTAAAGCACACCAATCTTACATTTTTCCTAGTGCCAAAAATACTGGCACATTATTTATTAAAGTTTAATGTCTTTTGTTTATTTATCATGAACTGAGTTGTAACTTTAAAAGGGGCCTAGACTAGAAATCATGAATGATGGGATCTAGTGCCAGTCAACACAAAATAAGTTTCCCCTTGGATAAACCCATTAATTTTCATCGGTTTTGATTTTAACTTAGGCTATTAAAATCTTTCTATTATAGTATATTTTTGTGATTTCCATGATCAGAATTCCTGATCATTTTTTTCTTCAGGAAACACTTTATAGAAACAGAATCAATATTAAGAAAACAGAAACTAACAAAATCTGAGTTTTATTTGGAGTCACTCTTAAATGTATTCTTTAGATGGCTGGAACTTTCTGCTCAGAGAGAGAGTGACACAGATACTTTTTCAGGTAATATTCAGGGTAAATTTTGCAGAACACTGGTTATTTACACAATGTGGAAGAATGAAAATTGCAGACATCACAAAACTTGCCTCCAATGGTGTTAGTACTTACAGGACTTGGCAGGGTGATCCTTGGGAGAATGTTTAAAGACCAGAAGGGAAACTCAGGTCCACACACATGTGTTTCCAATTGATGGAATTTAGCTGGAAGTAAGATAGGAAGTGGAACTCATTTTCAGTCTTCAGATCCTGACATGCAAGACAGAATTCAGCAGGGGGTAAATACCCAACACAATTCATAGCTTTGGATATTCACAGTTCTTGTCTTCCTTTTTTTTCAGATTTATCTTCTCAGCAGCCATATAAAACAGCACCATCTTGCCTCTAAATTATACATCTATCCTTCTTTTAAATAAAAACTTTGTGATCCTCCAGAAAATAGAAGACACAAAGTTCTCACATCTTAGTGATATTCATTCTTTTTCTTGCCAATGTACCTTTTATCTTGATATACTGTAATTTAAGTTCTGGATAGGAGGTATAATCATCACCAATGCAATACTGGTGAGCGGTACATAGAAAAAGGGTAATTATCCTATGAAATATATAAATAACAAATAAAGGGGAATATCTAGTCACTAGAGTTCTTGTTTCTGCATCTGGGTGTGAGTCAGTTGTTAGTAAGGGAAATGTTCTTTCGCTATTAATTCATTATGTGCTCTGGTTTCAATCAACACCTCAGTTGGACATGGTTCTTGAACCTATGTGATAAGAAAATTTCATTTCTGAAAGACTGGAGCCGTAAATGGTCTTTTCTGAATTGTGTTGCTGTGATGTTTCATTAACATTTGCCTAAGGACATGGAAGTACTGATAACCAGTCCAGGGAATCCTCCAGATTTCACAAATACTCCATTTTAGGCTTATGTTGCTGCACTGCAGATGGGGAACCATATTCATATTATGAATAGGTGCCTACCCTGAGATGAGAATGTTTCAATGTAAACAACATACTGTGAAGGGATGACTGAATCATGATAGTGCCATAGCAGGTCAATATCTGTCTTTTATGTTCACAAGTTGGGAATGTAGCACTGGAAGAAGTCTTATCAGACACTATAAAGAAAAAAATCATGGTTTTTGAGCCTATGCAAAATATTAATATCCTCATTCCTTATTAATTAGCTAATTAATGGATTCATGAGCCCTTTGGTCAATCACTGCATGGCAAGGGAGAAAAAGAGGGGGGGGAGGGGGGGAAGAAGGAAAGATAGTAGATTGAGATGGGCAGTATTACCCTATGCGTTTGTATGATCACATGAATGGTGTGAATGTACATTGTGTACAACCATAGAAATGAAAATTTGTACCCCATTTGTGTACAGTGAATCAAAATGCAGTCTGTAAAAATAATTTTAAAAAATTAAAAATAAATAAATAAATAAAATTAAAAGAAAAAAGAAATGTGGGTCCCCCCAGACAGATTCTCAGGCAAGTTCTACAAGACCTTCAAAGAATTGATACCAATACTCCTCAAAGTATTCCATGAAATAAAATAGAAAAAAAAAAAGAAAGAAAAAGAAAAGGCAGACTGACATCCAAAGAACTGGTCATCTTTTTCATTTGATTGTTGCCAACTTCATTTACTATAAAATGACAGTTTCTCACATGTTGTGTCTCTTCTTTATCACTAATCCCATAATCCAGCTTTTCCTGTCCCACATTGTAGCCATAAAGTCCCATCAAAACATACTGGTAACTGTGTATCCAGTGGTGTCACCTGCTATAGACACTTAATCGCAGGCAATTCCTAAAGATGATTTAAATAAATATTTTCCCATTGCATACAATGGAGCTTCTAGTGTTCCATTTTCTATTAGCTGTTTTATCAGTATGTAATTCAAATCTAACCATTTTAGAACCAATTTCAGTATTTAACACTGCACTAGTTGATTAACAAAACAGAATGAAATGTCTTTGGTGTTATCTGTAACAAAATATCTTAGATTGGGTGATTTATAAAGAGCAGACATTTATTTCTCATGGTTTCAAAGGCTGCTAAGCAATGCTTTGAAGATGTTGCTTTCCTGCTGCATCCTCACATGGTAGAGAAGGCAAAAAGGGGACGTGCTGTGTGCTTACATGGCAGAAGAGATGTACTGGAGAGCTAGTTCTCTGAAGTCTCCTTTTATAGGCTCCCTAATCACATTCACAGAAGCCTCATGACCTCATCATTTCTCAAAATTCCCAACCTCCTAAAATTGTTTGCACTGGGGATTAATTTTCAACATGGATTTTTGACAGAATGTGAATGTTAGAATTTTAGCAGTTCTTAAGATATGTAAAATAACAGGAAGATTAGCTCATGGGATACAGGATTACACAGAAGTAAGGTTTAGAAGCAAATATTGTGGGAAGGAGGCTCTCTTTAAGGTTCACATAGACCCAGGGTGCCAAAGTAATTCTTCAGTTGTGCACACAATGGCTTAAATTTATTATCAGGGAACAATGGTGTCTCCTCACCTTTGGCCTTCCAGATACCACAATAAAGACTTCTGGAGCATCTAAAGAGAAATCCTGCTATAATTGAGACCTCAGTAGTACAGTTTTCCAGGATCCACCTTCCTGGAGTCCATGAGAGAACACAAAATGGCAGAGACAGAATCATGTTTCAACAGACTCTTTGAAAATCATGTTAAATCCAGCTCACTGTATACTTCCTCAAAATGTTTGCATTAACCAGGATCTTAAAAAATCATTTATTTCAAAACCCTTTCTTAATAAAATTTAACTTTATTGATGATTCAATTAAATATATAAAAAACTTATTTTTAAAAAATCCATGATGAAAGTATGCTAAAATAATTTCCATGAAAACACATGTTATGCATTTTTTGTTGAATTCTATACATTTACAGAAAAAGTAGGTCAGATCCTGCAATATATTATGTACCCAGAACACATTGGTAACTTCGAAAGGGAATTGTTTATTTTTTAATATTTATTTTGATGTATAATGAAATAATTATATTCTTTGTCTCACATAAAGAAAAAATAGGATATTTTAGAGATGAAATAACATTAATTATTTGTCCTTTGATGTGATAAACTTAAAGGTATTAAGAAACAGTTATTGCATAAGTTGAATATGGCTAATGTTAGGTTTTTTAATGTGGTTAAGGTTATCTGATCTCAGAGTTAGTGATATCATTCCCCTTCATAATTAATAGGAGTTTTGTGATATGTTACTTGGAGACCATGTGATCATCATATTCACACACAACTGTACACAGTGGTTTTAGCATCAGTTGATGATTTTTGACTAAGGTAAATGTTTCATTGGTGCATGTCGAATTCTACTATTATCATTTATTTGACACTTAAAACTTGTCAACATTCTAAGAAAAATCACTATACCATCTCATGACTTCATTCTTGGTATCATGAATTTGCTTTTCTTTTAACTTTCAAAATTATTCCAATGATTTTTCCTTTTTATTTTCAAATTGTGTCAAAATTAATGAGCCACCCCTTATGTTCTTTTGAATTGTTTCTGTTTTTCCACCATTATTCATTTGCTTTCTGAACCAATAAGGTGTCTAGGATCATCTTATATTTTCTCTGCCCCAAACTGAAGCCATTAATAGAGAATGGTACTCAAAAGCCAGATTCTGGCATTAAATGTACTCATGATGGATGAAATTTTGTGACTTTTAAGTTCTTCAAGTGAAAGATGAAATACAAGTATTTTAATCCAGAAGTAAATATGATAATTAAACCAAAAAAAAAAATCGCAGAGCTCTATAAAAAATACAGGGAGTTTAGTCTATATTTAAAAATCCAAAGAGCTAAGACATCAATTGTAATGCAAAATCCTTAAGAAAATCATAGATTATAGAAGGTTAAAAATAATTCGATTTCACTCTGATAGAAAAGGAAATTAGAATATGAGAATATATCAGAAAATGTTATTGTATTTTGTAGTAAAAATTATATGAGGTTGTATAGAAAAATGTTCTCGATCCTCTCATTATAAACATGCTTACGTAATTGGGAATGAAGTGTCATGATGTCTGCAGCATTCTTTAAATCGTTCAGCAAGCACACACTTGCACAAGTATGCGGAGAAAAGCCAATATAGCAAATATTAACAAATGTTCAATGTTAGCTAAAGTTACTCTACTAATCTGCATTCTATTCTTTTAAATTTTTTATAATTGTTCAATTTTCATAATAAAAGGTTACAGAAATATAAGATTCCTCTTTATTCATTAATACGGAAGGACAGGAAATATATCCTTTTGTGGAAAATGTATACTGTAGAAGAATGTGTACAATATACTGCAATTGGTTTAGCAATTCAAAGTACAAATTAATAGTTTTCCACAGGCATTGCAAATAATCAAGAAATGAATTAAAAAATTAAGAAAAAATGTGACTATATCAAAATCACAGGAAGCATATATACTTAGAATCAAATTAGAACCCTACTGGTAGGCTTAAGAGAATATGAAAAACAGAGTTAGGCCTGACTTAATTCTATTGTTTAGTCTTTAGAAAAACAAAGAACTCTGTTAATAAAAAAATTATCATAATGTAGTTATAAAATAATAAATATAAACACAAAAATACATGACTTGAATACTATCTGCATATTCATGAGGAAAAAAGTAACAATTAAATTTTCATTACTTTATATAACTTTGTCAAAATCACACAGATAATAAATGTCATCTAAACAGGATTCTAGTTCAGAGAGCTTGTTTTTATTAAATACAAATTACAACCATAATTGGCTGCATTACCTATTTGCTTCTCAAACAATTCAAAACATATTAAATTCATTATATCTATTATTATATGTTTTCCAACTATATTGAGGAATTATTATAAATAAAACTAATATATATATATAATGCACAATGTGACTTTTTCAATATAAACATATGTTCTGAAATAATACCCATGGTCAAGCCGATTAACATTTCTGTCACCTCATACAGTTATCATTTTTTGGTTGAATGCAAAAACATTTAACATTTACTCCTTCAGGAAATTTCAAATACTATACAACATTGTTTTAGTCAGCTTTTTTGCTGCTATAACTAAAAGACCCAAGAAGACAATTTTAGAGGATAAAAAGTTTATTTGGGGCTCGTGGTTTCAAGGGTCTCAGTCTAATACAGAGCTGGCTCCATTCCTTATGGCTTGAGGTGAGGCAGAACATATGGCAGAAATGTATGGTGGAGGAAAGTGGCTCAGGACTTAATCAGGAAGCAGAAAGAGAAAGAGAATCTTCTCACCACAGACAAAATATGTATCCTAAAGTCATGCCCCCAATACCTTCCCAGATATCCTCCACCTCCAGCCACACATCACCTGCCTTCATGTGCCACATAGTTTAAACCCATTAGGGGATGAATTCACTGATTAGATCAAGGCTCTTAGAATCCAATCATTTCACCTCTGAATGTTCTTGTGTTGTTTCACACATGAGCTTTTGGGGGACATCTAATATCTAAATCATAGCATTCTATCCATGGTCCCCAAAAACTCATGCTCATCTCACAGTGCAAAATACATTTATTCCATTTCCAAAAGTTCCTATAGTCTCAAGAATTCAAGCATTGCCCAAAAGTTCAAGTCCAAAGTCTCCTCTGAGATTCAAGACAAACTTTTATTGTGAGCTCCTGTAGAAATCAAAAACAATCTACAAGAATCCAACATATAAAAGTACAGAGTAAATATTTCCATTCAGAGAAATAGGGTCATAGAAAGAAGGAATGGGACCAAAACAAGACTGAAATCTGGATGGGCAAAGAAGTTCTGTGGTTCTGTGTCCTATATTTGGAATACATGGCATCCTGACGTTCTCTCCAAAGGGATTTGTAGCTCCACCCCTATGGCTTTGATGATTGCAGTCCACATGGGCACTCTGTTGACTTGTTTCTGCTCAATTCCTGCAACTTTCCTGGCTAAACATTCTTTAATCTTGGGGTTCTCCACTGCAGTTTGGACTTCCTGCTCACATCTTCAGGCAGTGCCCTCTCATGGACTGTTCACAGGAACGCCAAACCTGCTGCACTTTTCCTGGCCTTCCTTTGAAGACTCCCTGGTCTCCTAACTTTGACATCCTGCAATCCTGCAGAATCAGCACCATGTGGTTGCTGCCAAGGTCTACCACCATCTCAAATACAGCCAAGAATCCAGGAAAAAACACCGACAGCAACCTCTGAATGCCTGGGTGCCTAAGCATGGTAAATCAACTTCCTTGGACATATGTACAAGCAGACTGGCTCACTGATCTCTTCTCAAAGCAATTTAGATTGTTACTCCCTTAAACCTGAGATGGGTGTGGTCTTGCCAATTCCTGAGATGCCTTCAAGTCATCTTTTATATTGTCTCTGGGCCAAGTCTGCAGCATTTATTTCTGCAGTAGTTGTAATGTCTTTAACAACTGCAAATTCCTTAGCCCCAGTGTTCTACCCACACCTTTCAAGTCTAAGGGTTTATTTGTTCATTTGTTTGTTTTAAATCTATCTGCTCTGCTTTCTGTTCCTATCACAATAAAGTTGGCTAAAAGCTGCCAGCAACATCTATGCCACTGCCTGAATACTATGCTGTCTAAAAATATTTTTCACCAGATTAAGAAATTCATCATATTTCAATTCAGACTCACAGAATACCTCAGAGCGCAGGCAAAAATGCACATAACTGCTGGGTGCAGTGTCACATGCCTGTAATCCCAGTGGGTCAGGGAGCTAAGGCAAGAGAATTGGGAGTACAAAGCCAGTCTCAGCAAAAGCAAGATGCTAAGCAAGTCAGTGGACCTTGTCTTTAAATAAAATACAAAATAGGGCTGGGGATGTGGCTCAGTGGTTGAGTGCCCCTGAGTACAATTTCTGTTACCCAAAAAGCAAAAACTAAAACAAAAACAAAAATTCATACAACTTCTTAGCCAGAACATAACATGAAAGGCCTCTAGTTCAAGTTCCAAGAGAATTCGTCTCTGAAACCTCATGAGAACCCTGTCTTGACTGTACACAGTCCTATTAGCATTCTGGGTCTTCTTAGCTCCCACCAAAATTGCCCTTTTAGCTCTGCTCACAACATTCTAAAGCATTTTCAACACTCACTGTTAAACATTTCAAAAGTCCTCCCACAAATTCCAGAAATCTCCAAAACCTTTTGAATCACATGGCCATGCTCCTCATATAAACAACCCAACTCCTGGTACCAATTTCTGTTTTGATCAACTTTTTCACTACTGTGACTAAAATATGCAATAAAGGCAGTTTTAGAGGATAAAAAGTTTATTTTGGAGCTCACAGTTTTTCAGAGGTCTCAGTCCATAGACAGCCAACTCTATTCCTTTGAGCTTGGGATAAGGCAGACATTGTGGCAGAAAAGTATGGTGGAAGAAAGTGGTTCAGGATTTCATTAGAAAGAAGAGAGAGAGAGATTCTCCTCATCACAGACAAAATTTGGATCTCAAAGACGTGGCCCTAATGCTCACCTCCTCCAGCCACAACCTACTTGCCTACAGTTACCACCCATTTAATCCCTATCAGAGGAATATGCATTAATTAGGTTAAGACTCTCATAACCTAATTGTTTTGCCTTACACTTTCTTGTATTGTCTCACACATGAGCTTTTAGGGGACACCTTGTAATTAAACTACAACAACCACCATATTACTCTCCACTTTTAGAAAACTAACCTTTTCATATTCCACAAATATGAGATCATGCAGTACTTTGTCATTCTGTACATGAATCATTTCACTTAACTTTAAAATCTCTGGTTCTATACATGCTGTTGCAAATGCCAGGATCCCATTTATTTTATGGATGTATAGTATTCCATTACATATATATTGTGATATATATTTTTATATGCATATGTATATATGTATATCACAATTTTGTCATCCATTCCTCAGATGCTGGACCCTTAGATTATTTGTTTCTTTGATATTATAAATAAAACTTCAATAAATTTGAGAAAATTGATAAATCTCTGATATTCTGATTTCTTCTCTTTTGACTATTGTTATGGTTTAGGTATAAGATGCCCCCCCAAAGCTCCTGTTAATGTAGGCATATTCAGAGGTGAAATGATTAGATTGAGAGAGCCATCACCTAAACAGTCCATCCTAGTTTGAAAGGATTGATGAGGTGGCAACTGTAGGCAAGTGGAGCTTGGCAGGAGGAGGTGAGTCACAAGAGGCATTTCCTAGAAGGCTGCATCTTCTCTGCTGCTCCATCCTCCTCCTTTCTTTCTGACCAGCCATGAGCTAAGCAGCTTTCCTCTCCTGGGCCTTCCCCCAAGATGTGCTGCCTTACTTTGGGCCCAGAGCAATGGAATCAACTAAGACTTAGACCTCTGAAACTGTGAGTGATAAGTAGACTTTTCTTCCTCTAGGTTGTTCTTGTCCACTGTTTTGGTCATAGTGACAAAAAGCTGACTAAAAGTGAAAGAAGCCAATGATATGATTTCTGGATAAAGTATTTTTCTTGTAATTTGAAGAACTCCCTTGTTGGAGTTTTTGTTCATCTGAGAATGTGTTTAGTTCTTCTTCAGTTCTGAAAAATAGCTTTGCTAGATACAACATATTCAATTGACATTTTTATTGACCTAATTATTGTGAAACTCTCAAGTTATCCTCTCTTAGCCTGCAAAGCTTTAGCTTAGAACCTACTGTCAGGCAAAATGGGACATCGTTGTACTATTTGTTTCTTCTCTCTTGCTGCATTGACAATCTTCTCTTTATCTTTTACATTTGAGGACTGATTATAACATATCTTTGGACATAATTGATTGAGTTGAATACAAATGGTAATCATCAATTTTCCTGTCCTTAGATATTTGATTCTCCAGATTTTGAAAGTTTACTGTTATTATTTTTATGAATAAGTTTTCTAGTCCTTGGCATTCTGAAAATTCTCCCAATCCCCAATAACCTCAATATTTGCTTTTTATATACTGTCCAAAAAATCCCATAAGTTGTCACAATTCCTCTTTACACTTTTTTTTCAACTATGTACTTTGAAATACATGTCTTTGAGCTCAGTAATTCTATCTTCAGTTTGATATATCCTGCTTTTGATTCCTTCTATTATATTTTTAATTTTGATTAGTATACTTTTCAGTTCATTGATTTCTGTCAGTTTGATATTCTATTCCTTTGTGGGGCTGGGGATTTAACCGATGGCCTCATGCATACTAGGTAAATGCTGCACCACTGAATTCCTTCCCTAGCCCAATGCATTTTACTGCTAATTACTTCAATTTCTTGATTAAGCTTCCATGTTAGAGAACTGAGTTATTCCTTTAAGTTTTCTTAAATCTTGTTAAATTTTCTTAAACACTATTTTAAATTCTCCACCTATTATCTTTCACTGATTACTATCTGGTCATTTTCTGGCAACTTATTCTATTATATGAGGTCATGGTTTCCTAACAGCTCTATGATTGTTGGCATGCAATATTGTCTGAACATTGAAGAGTTAAGTATTCATTTCAGTCTTCTTATTTTGGCTCAATCTGTGCCTATTGATCCACAAATTCTAAGCAGGCTGATAATTTTATCTTAGCCTGTAATCACTTCTACTATTTAAGCACTGAATGTGCCCAGTTCAGGTTTATTTGAAGTCAGTGCTAGTATGATTTCATATTTCATCACTAGATGGTGATCTGAGCCTCTAGCTTAACTCAAGACCACAACTGGTTCCTAGTCCAGAATAAATAAAGGGAGTACTTTGAGGCTGTCTTTGAGACAAGGGAGGCACATGTGTATCATTCACAATCACTGACCTGTAGTCCCAGCCCTGGGAAGAATCATTATGAATGAACTCCTATGCCATGCCTACAGCCACCAACACTGCCAGGCTATGTCACAGCCTGAGCTCACCACAACTCATCAAGACCAACACAGCACCAGGGTAGGACAAGGTCCACACAACTATACGATTCTCACTGTTGATGGGTAATCATATCCTAACAGCACTGCATCCAGTCATAGGTGATGATAATCAGGAAAGAAGTTGGATAAAATAGGACCATACATCTTCCACTTACACTGAGTCTATTCCAGATTCTTGTCTGCAGAGAGACCTGGAGATGGGGGAAATTAGTATTTATCTAGTGTTAAGTTTTACCATCTCAGCACTAAATTCCATGTCAAAGTTCTATGGTTATTACCCTGACCTACGCCTTATGGATAGGGTCTTACTCCACACTGTGCTAACTGTGATTGGGATAATGTTGTTGAAGACAGGTGCTGGGCCACCTACGCTTATGATGAGGGGTGTTACATCTGAATCTCAGAGTTGTGCGTACCTATACAATATCAGTGGCACTCCAAGGCTCATGCTAATGCTAGTAGGGGTACATGCTGAAACATAAATTCATCCCACCAATCCTGGTAGAAAGATAATATGCCTGATGTTAAAGCAGGTCTAGAGCTTCATCTGTGAGCACAGGCCTGGCATGGCTGTGCCCAAGGCTGGGGAATGGGTGCTGAAGATGTTACTTACTCATTCATCAATTAAGATGCTATACCTCTTTACTCCTGAGTCTCACAGCTACAACAATCTGCACATTCTCAAGCATGCTCCAGGCCTTCTCTGTAGCTATCA
>JAJEJO010003447.1:237871-352626 GCA_020662805.1 Glaucomys volans | reverse complement strand
AATCTGCACATTCTCAAGCATGCTCCAGGCCTTCTCTGTAGCTATCACTAAAGACGGTTATAACTAGAATTTTCACTACTATACAAAGAGGTCTCTGTCTGATGCCAAAGTGGTTTAGAATCACTTCTGTCATTTATTGCCTGGATATAGCAACATTTGTCTCTGTCTAGTTTCATTCTTACCTTGATGGGCCTGTCTATGCTCTTCATACAAAGACTTATACTAGTTTTGTTCCATGCTTTCCAGTGTTAGAATTTTGCTCCCTACTCTGCCACCCAAGTTTTGGGGGTGATGGAGGCCTCCTCTTTACCTCTTCACTAATCCAGTTCCAAAGGCTCAATCCGTGGGTATTGACCTGGAGATAGAATGTGAGTATCTGCTAGCACTGGGATTTACCCTAGTATGTATGGTACTTGATTCAGTTCAGGATTGTGACCTAAATTTAATTCCTGCTCTTTCTCCCAAAGATAATTGTCTCCATACTGCATAATTTGCATTTCAGGGAGTTGTGAGGCTAGCAACTCTTTTCCTACTGTCTTCATCAGTACGTCCTTTTGTTGTATAAGAATCAGTCACTCTGGTTTCCTTAGTTCTTGTGCAGGTAGTTTTGTTAGCAATCATTGCGTTGGGTCTTGACTCTTGTGTTTCTGCTAGAGAAGAGTTCATGCAAGATATGAGGGGTAGTAAAAACATAACAAAGTTTATTAGAAGACTCAGGAGGGTTAATGACAGCATCTACCAAGGAGAAAGTAGGTTCTCTCAACAACTCCTTGTGACCCAACTTTACTGGGGTTAAGAGGCGATTTTCATCTGGGTAGAATTTTGTAATTATAGTAAGATTGAATAATATGCCAAGGACCTAAAGGAAACTTTTGGTCATCCTGGCCTGCACCAATAAGGTTTTTCTGAAACTTATTTTCATTGATTTGGGGACTGTTGAGTTCTCCAGTCTCTGATCAGAACCATCTTTCTTCCTCCAGGAACCTGGAGTAGACAAATGTTTGTGTAATATGCTATTTGTTATAGGTTGTTATCTTAAATCAGAGCATGGCCAGGATGACTTTGTGCAAGTCATTTCCTTAAAAACATGTTGATGCTCATCATTTGGCCTCAGTTTGTAGAACAAATTTCTCCTTTGCCATGTTCATACTGGTCATGTGTACCTGTTCCCTATTGGTTTGGTGCATGAATAATTGCTCAAATAGATATATCTGTGGGAAGACAACCACTTGAGGATCTTACTGAGGAGTCATCTTGCCACACAGCTTAATATATATTTAAGTACAAGTTCAAATTTGTTACAAACCTAGTGAATATGAGAAGTTGTTGAACTTGTTATATGAAATTTTGAAATTAAAATTTAGAATTTCTCAGCTGTCTTCTGAAGAGAAACATATCTTAAGTAACTACATAGTTTGTCAATAATATGTCATTTATTCTCTAAAGTTGTCAAATTTTTAATGCAATGTCACATATGCTATGTATTCAATAGACCTTGCTGTTGCTTCTATATTTGAAATTACATTTGAGGAATATGAACATAAGGAAGAAAAACTTTCATCACATCAAATCTGCTTCTTTCACAAAGCAAGCTCTCAGTTGTAATGCTGGATATTGTTAATAATTTCTACCATTATATAATTAATCTTTGTCAAAAATGCAGAAGACTCAAAATCTGAGAAACAATATACTCATTGCTAAAAAAAGAATTTTTAAAAATATCTGACACAAATTTTCTATGTACATATACAAATATACCACAATGAATCTCTCCATGATATATAACCATAAGACTTGAATTCTAATTTGAAAAAGATACAGTCCATGTTTTTATAAACATGTCAAAATATATTCTACTGTCATGTATACCTAAAAAGAATAATTTTTTAAAGAAAGCCTTCACAATAAAAACAAAGGAATATAAAATTCAAATATTATTTTTACAAATCATGATCATAGCTAATTATTTAATCAATGCATTCTCCTTTCTTTCTGTTTATGAATTCACTTAAAAGAAACCACATTTATAATATCTTTCTAATTAATGAGTCTCAGTAATTAATAAATCTTCCAAATCACCCCAAATGCTGAATCTATCATCTTTAAATATGAAACTTTGTGTGGTCTGTCTTTGGAGAATAAAAACAGAATATGTTATGAAACAAAGCATTTTAAAAGAACAATTTTTTTTAAATGCCAAATTTCTTGACAGTAATGGAAAAAGTGACATAAATAAGATTATTTAGGTCAATGAGAATGACCCTGGACAGGTTTAAAATGTACCAATAAATTTAACTGTAGACTTGCAAATAAAACAAAAAAGTTCATAAACCTTACTACGTATATACCAAAAGACTTTGGATTCAAATAATTATCTATTTAATTTTATTTAGATTTGCAGAGTTATTTATTTGCTAAAAGCAGTAGAATATGCTTACTACATATTTTAAATATGTACATTGAAACCAGCACTACTTTTCAATTAGAACCATATTGAAATTTATGCCATTTATTACCACCAATTTTCTCATTATTCTTTTGTAGTATATCAGTAGAAATATGAGAGAAGTTTGTATTCCTGGAATAGTAGTTTCATGACATGATACAAAATGAGATTATTTCCCCCTTCATATTCCCACAATTACTACCAAGTGTTTCCAGTTTGAGGAAAAGTGACAAGGTCTGAATTTCATTGACTGTGTTTTGTCAGATAAACTTTACATTTAGAAGATATATCTAGTAAACACATGCAAAACTTGGAAGCACATTAAAATGTTAATTGAATACTTTTATAGGTTTTATTGTCTAATTATACAGGCGGAAAGCTCATGGCTCATTTTTAGTCTTGGAAAAGAAGCAGCAAACTGAGAAGCATATAAAGGTTGTAACTGTTAAGTGAGGATAATGCTCTCAAGAAAGTGCTTCTGAGGGCAACCTTTCACAAGAAGAAAATTTGACCCAATAGTTGGTTCATTTTTTAAAACATATATAGTTTTTGAGAAAAAAATTGATCAAATTTCATTGAAAAAATGAACAATGAGAAATGATGAATATTATACTTGCCAAGGTTCATAATTGATAAAAATGCCCATCCCTTCTTTGGAAATTTGGTTAATACTTCATAGTTTTTACTGACATGGAAAGAATCATCAGTCCCAAGATTTCTGAAAAAACAAGGAAAAATCTAACCCAGAAAAGAAAATAGCAACTGAAACTCAGAATGTATTTCTTAACTTCTACTCTGGAAGGAAAACAGATGGTTGAAAATTAAGGCCTTATTCATATTGGTTCACTGGAAATGCTTAAAGCAAATTCTGAGTAAATGTACTAAATCCACGTCCTTCAATGTAATAACAGCTTTAGGAAAGTGATTCAGAGTACCTGAGGGAGGAGAATCAAAGAGCCTCTTGATTTTCAGTTATTGCACAGTAGAGAATGACCACAGATGGAAAAAGAGAAGCATGTCTCTCCTTCAGGGTAAAGAATGAAAAAGCCAGAGAATTTATTAATCTTACACAAGACCAATAGGTATCACTTAAATTTGGCTAACATGAGTCACCTAAAGTAGGGAATAAATTATTTGCTTAACAAAAATGCCCACACTTGCACCAGCACACACACACACACACACACACACACACACAAACATATACATCAAAGCCTAAAAAATTAAAAGCTCTCAGTGTTAACATCCCATGTTTTGGTGAAATTTATTTTTGGTGAAACTAAAAAAAAAAAAAAAAAAAAAAAAAACTATGGCCAGGCGTGGTGGCACACACCTATAATCCAAGCACTTGAGAGGCTAAGGCAGGAGGATCCTGAGTTCAAAGCCAGCCTCAGCAACTAAGGACACTCTAAGCAATTCAGTGAGACCCTGTCTCTAAATAAAATACAAAACAGGGCTGGGGATGTGGCTCGTGGTGGGTTGCCCTAATCTTTCTGATTAATCAGTAAAAAGAGAAAATTATAATGAAGGTAAAAGCAATATAATACATCACACCATGATTTTCACATGTGCAAGCACACATACCGGCTCACACATCTGTACATGATCAAAGACCATACTCATCCTTTTCTCTTCAGAAAGAAATTCTTCTCTTGAATAGCATAAAGATTTGAAATATGCCAGAGACAGTGCAACAAAATACATCTGAGAGATGGACAAAGAAACAGGCAGTGCTAAATAATTCGCATTCAACAGAGCATTATCTATTGGTTGTTCTACACGAAGTAAGCCAAGCAGAATATCTTAGTCTTTAGTCACTTTCTTTTTTCTATAGAATAATTATTTTTCACCTTCCAGAAATCATCAAAAGTCCCATATCTTCCCAACTGTTAAAAGTGACCACTTCTCATTATTCCTCTGGGTACTATAAATAATAATCAGTTTGTGTGAGATTCCTCTGGGCACCCCTCCCACACAGCCTGCAGCTCACCTTGATTCAATGGGAATTTTCCATCAATATCATCTTCCCAAAGCTTTTACATACAGTTATTATAAGTCATACTTTGTTCTCTACTACTAGAATCCTAGTTACCTACACCAGAATAGTCTTTTTGAGCATATATATCTCTCTGATCACAGAGGTTCCAAGAGTGGATTACATTAACTCTCATTAAGAATTTGTCATTATCAGGGCCCAGGCCTGGAATCAGGAAAGCCCTAATCATATGGTATCCTCCTGAATATAAATCAATTACCTGAACATTTATTGCCATCCAGTTATAATATGGCCTGTGCAATTCAGCTTGTGGTCTGCATTACAAGCATGGGGATAGTGTTGAACTTTCTCATCACCAGCTTTGTGTTCCATTTTTTCCACAAAAATTCATCTTTGTTTCTTTTCAATAGCTCCAGTCCCCAAATAGTCCTATGGAGAGACGTGGGAGTGTCAGTACTTTTAGATTCATACTTTCCAGGGGAAAGTCTCCACATTCATACTTCTTTCCTAACGATATTTGACTCTAATATTCTGTTTAATTTAGTATGCCCTGAAAGCCTATCTGCTGTTCTCTGACATGCAGATGGGGATTGAGTTTGGGGTGAACTGGAGGTGGAAGGGATGCTATGGGTTGTAGTTAGAATGAGAGTGTAAGAATGTTCAGATAATGTTACTTTCCACCACCAAGAATAAATGTGAAGAAATTAAGAACTGAGATTCAGAACATATTATATTGAGTCACATATTGACTCATTTCTTGTTATATTCATTTGTCTGAGATCATCACACAACAAACAGGCAACTTTTTAAAAGAATGTGTTAAGTGTTTTTTCCAGAAAGCAATGGAATATTTTTCTAAAGATAAATGCAAAAATGAAAGGATATGCATTATAATTAACTGCCACTGAATGAAGAAAATGGATTTGAATATAAAAGTACTGAATGTCTTTAAAAAAATAAAGTAAGTGGAGAATTAGGGTATTGATTGTTCTAAGCAAAGTAAGCCAAACAAATATCTTAGTCTTTAGCTATTTTCTTTTACTTTTCTAAAGAATACATCTTTTCTTCACCTTCTAGACTTTTGTCACTTTTGATTTATTCAAGTATAAAGAAATTCAGGTCTGCATATGATTGTCATTAACTCTAGTGCAAACTAAGAAGATGAGAAGAGATTTGAGTCTATCAAAGCTTAGTGTTTCATTGTAATCAAATCCCCATGATATTGTGCAAAATGCTACAACCTAACCTATCAATGAGGCATAAAATACTCTGCTTTTTTTCATTTGATAAAAGAAGAGCTGATGGATATGTAAAATCTTGTTTTCAAATTGTGACTGTTTTTTTAAATAATGAAAATAATTTGGAAATAGAGTAAGGTGAAGTGTAACAGAGCACTATTTGTAGGCAAATGTGGGCTGTTCTGAGGTGATTATAAATCAAAAATCATAAAGCATGGCGTCTAAGAAAATGTCCTACTAATGGCAGAATCATATGGAAATAGATCCCTGGAGATCAAAGACATGTCCTCTCCCGATTATTCCCCTCAGCATTTAATTGTTTCACAAGCCCATGTATAACAAAAATCAGAAAATGATGTAGCAAAAAAGCTACAGTTTGATGCTATTTAAATTGCTCAAAATGATATGCTAAATGATGCCAATGATGCTGCAAAACTCTCTTTGGAAATTTGGTTTCTTAGTTAAAACAAACAGTGAATACATTAAGAACAATTATCAGTCAATGCAGACTAAAAGGGACAGAAAACTAAGAAGTGTTACTGATGTAAGGGAAAATTAAATATTTTATTCACAGTAGCAGAACAATCTTCAAAAGTTGTTCACTAATATTAAGCAATTTTCACCAGCCATATTCACTATACTGTATGTAAATGTAATTGTTTTTCAAAATATGCTTGTGATATATTGCAAAGAAATCTCTAAAACGTGCTATGCAGGAACTAAGTACATAATAATGGTATGATTTGGTAGAAGCTAATATGTACCTTATTTCTTTTCATTTCCATCCCTCTTCTTGCTTTCCAGTTTTTTTCTTCTTTACATTGTTCTCTTACTATCTCCCTATTTCTCTCCACATGTTCATGCATTCTCCCACAGCTTTTTCTAAATCATTGCAAAAGCTACATGCATCTTCACTCAGCTGAAATACATTATTTAGAAATTACCATGTCATATTTTCATATTATCTCATCACAATTGAATTTGGTCTACTTTATAAAAAAAAATGTTCCAAAAGATGCAGGCGTAGGTGCTTACATTGTTTTTAGAATGTTGTCAGAATGAGAAAAAGCACAGAATGCTGGGTGATGTTCTGGGGAGTGATACCTTTTCCCATGTTTCACAATGGATAAAGTCTCTCTTTCAATTTTCAAGGTACAGATTGTTCCAGAACAAAATTAACATCAAGACAATCAATGTGATAACTTACTTAACAGAGAGGATACAGAGAAATGGGTAGACAGAACTGGTCCACAAACTGATGGACCTGTGGATTAGATGATCTATAATAATCAGAAAAGAAAGTATATGAAATTGTTTTCTCTGGAAAACACATTTGAAGGCAGAAAATGTACTTATACAGAGGCTCTTATTTAATGAAAATGATCAAAGGAGATGAGAGAAAACTAAAATTAATAGAAGATGAAGACAGGTGAATTTTTAAAGCGACAAATAGTAGGTGAAAGGGTGCTGAATAGCAATATAGAGGAAGAATGTGAAAACTGGTTAAGAAAATTAAGTTCAAGGTAAATGTCTTGGAATTGGATGATTATGTAAAAAGCAATAGCAAAACACTGGCCAGATTTTAATATTCAGACACCATCAAAATAGTTTTAACTTACATTTTTCATAAAAGATGGAGGTTGAATTCTGTATCTTCTATAGTTTGGCTCCGATAGCTGTGGGATTTAAAATTTCCATTTCATTTGCAGGTTTTTAATGTTGACTGCAAAAATCTGTTCTCAAACAAAACTTAGACCTACTAAAAGAATTAAATATATTTCATACACTCTCTGGATCATTTTAGCACTCCTCAAAAGAGAAAAAAAGAAAGAAAGAAAAAGAAAAAAATTAAAGGAAGAAATTACACTCTTACCAGCCTCCTACTCCTGCACATGCTTGTGATGAAAAAATATTTTGATATTAAGTACTATGCATTCCATTTTCTCCTCAGTAAAATAAATATTTAGCCAAATAGAGACAGGAATGTTTGTAAAGAACTTCAGACAGGATGATATTTTTTCAGATGTAATTTTATGATGTATTCATAAATAATGGATCTATAATTTGCAAATATAATCCTGAAGCACATTTCTAACATGCTTGGAAAAATTTTCTATGCCTTAAAACATGTGTTGTGAATTTTATTAATAGTACATAAGCTGTGACTACTTTATAGATGGTGCTTACTAGAGATATTTTATTCTTCATTTACATTCACATAAGAAACTAGCAGTTTATGCATAAGAAATAAGCAGTTTAGTAAGTCATCCTATATATTATGTTGGTTTAAAACTCTCATTGATGGCAACTTTATTTTTTAAGAAACAATAATATAAGAGAGGTTGGTAGGTAGATTGGTAAAGATATCTAGGTTTAGATAAATTTTGATTACCATACATGACTCATATTTAGTAATAAAATACATTGCAGTCAATCATGTTAGGAATTTATACCCAAATAGACATTTTGACTAGACATTGTTTTGTTAAAGTACTTATGTTTAGTAAGCCATAATGCCTTTAATGTCCTATATAACAGGTGCCTTACATATTTATAGCTTGGCCAAGTCTCAGAAGTATAATAGATGTTCAGGAAATATATTTTTAAAAATTGATATAATAAAGTTTATTTGTGTTAGTCAACTTTTTGTCCCTGTGTCCAAAATACCTGAAATAAAGAGCTTGGAGGACTAAAGATTGATTGATTGATGTGTTGGATTTGAATTCAGGGGCATCTAACCACTGAACCATATCCCCAGCCCTTTTATTTATTTGGAGACAAGGTCACTGAGTTGCTTAAGGCCTTGCTAAATTGCTAAGGGTGGCTTTGAACTAGTGATCCTCCTGCCTCAGCCTCCGAGCCACTGGGATTACAGGCATGTGCCACTTTGTGGGGCTAAAGATTTATTTTGATTGACAGTTTCAGAGATTTCAATCCATAGTCAGCTGCCTCCAATGCTTTGGGCCTGAGTTGAGGCTGAACATCATGGCAGAAGGGCATAACAGAACAAATTTCTTTACCTCATGGGACTTGTGAAGTAGATACAGAGATATAGCGATAGAGATAGAGACAGAGACAGAGATAGAGATAGGGATAGAGCTAGAATGAGAGTGAGAGTGAGAGAAAGGACCAGAGACAAGATACAACTCCTAAGGCAAATCCCCAAGTGACTGCTTTCTCCAATTATACCCCACTTGTTCACTGTTTCTAGCACCACTCAGTAGACCTTTGTGGTTTCAATGGATTAATCCACTGACGTCAGAGTCCTCATGTTCCAATTATTCCCCAAAAGCCCCATCTCTGAATATTGTGGTATTGGGAAATAAGCCTTAAACACACCAGTCCTTGGGGAGCACCTCATATTCAAAACACAATATTCTAGTAGTAAGTCTCTCAACTTATATTACCCTTGCAAATGCATAAACCATTCATTTTTAACTACAATAGAGCCTAAATACTGGTAAATGAATGTTTGTTGAATTAGCAAACAGATAAGTATAAAATAATTCACATCTTTAATTCAAGAATCTTTCAATGCATATAAACTCAATGTAATTGATACTTCTTTATATTGAATATATATTATAGAGTTTATTATATATTCATTGAATAAATGTATTTGGTATTTTGTCAAATGGGAAAATATCTTACTAAGATATGTAAATTATTAATTTTAGCCATATTTACAGTATATTCTCCAGCATGTTATCATTTTAATAATGATGCATTTTTAGTAGAATATTTGATTTCTTTAGCAAATACTTTAGGGAATATATTTAAACCTACAACCAACTTTTCAAATAACAAAAGTTTTAGATTAAAGCTTATTTTGGCCTTTAAATTATTGCACTCACAAAAAATATATCTATATAACTTTAACATGTGCATATCATTAGATACACATATACATTATTTTATGAAACAATTATTACCAAACTATTTGATTTATTTATCAAATATAATAATAGATTATGGTATGTCTGAAAATGACAACTTTTGTGGTATGTAAAAGGATCCAATTTATGAATTACTTTAAAGAATGTCTTTTCAGTTAATCTGTTAATTCACTTGTTATTAAGCAGAAAAATGTAAATATCAGTACCATGATAGAATTCAGGGATATTGTGGAAAATAATACACATTTTTTTTAAGTCAAGGAACTCACAAATACAGTTATTCCTAATTTTCTCATGGTATTTTACGTAAGTAGACTAGAGTACACGTGTGCAGGTTATGTAGTCTTGACATAATCACTCATTAGCTCTAACTCTATCCCTTTCTTTCCCACTTGAGAAGGCTATTTAATATAATTGAATGAAAACTGAATTTCTAGCATACACCTTAAATTTCTAAAATATGGTAAAATGACTAAAGAACTAAAAGTTAGGTATTTTCAGCATCTAATATATATGTGAACATACACATATTTCTTTTTCATAATGTTTATTTAGCACAATATGTCCATTTTGTGCTAGTTGGTGGATTTTGGATCTGGGAAAGAACACTAAGTTCATCTAGGTCAACTCTGTGATTTTAGAAATAAGAAAACCAAGGCTTAAAAATGCTTGTCTAAAATTTACAGCTTTGTCTGGTGGAATTACATTTCAAGCAATTTGGATCAACATAAAGAAGTTATATTTATCAATTTTGTATATGACAGAAACCGGAGAAAGACATAATATGATGGATGACAGAATTAAGATTCAGAAAATTGTTGACAGAATAGACTGATGTATAGAATTCAAGAGGATCATGTTTAACAAGGAAAAATGTAAAGGAATTCATTTAGATTAAGAAATGTCTGTAAATACAAAAATTGATAAAAAAAATTTCTTCACTATAATACTTGTCAAAGTAGTTTTTAAAGTCATTTGCTGAATATGAACAAGTTATGTGACTTTTAAATAGTGTATATATTCATGGCAATGCAGTGTCCAACATCAGGAAGGTAACCACAGAACTCCAACCTGTGTAGACTGTTAGATATTATGCATCTCTTGACCCATAATATTAAAGTCTGATATATTGTCTACCTTTCTTAGCAGGGCATCAAAAGCAATGATGAAAAAACAATTAACTTCAGAATATTTAGATAATTAAAATCATAATACACAGTTCTTGAAAATATGCATTGTAGAGCTAACAGGAAGAGAGGTGTCATATAGTAAAGGAGATTGATATGCAAAAGATCTTTAATGCCATTTCTTTGTTTTAAAAAGAAAAGAAGGCAGAAAAGGTTCATGAAAAATTTGGTCATACGATGTGGAATAAAATTAATTTTGATTACAAATCAGAAGCCTGGGTTGTTTCACCTTTCTCCTCTTTCTCTCTCTCTCTCCCTCTCTCTTTCTCTTCCATATTTTTAAAGTAGTAGATAGAAACAACATCTTTATTTTATGCATTTATTTTTAAGTAATGCTAAGAGTAGAAATCAGTGCCTCACATGTGTGCATCCTAGGCAAGCACTACTGCTGCTATTACAACCCCAGCCCTATGTTTTAGTTTTCAATTATTGAGTGTGACATCTTGGAAAAGCCACCAGCTCTTTCAATGATATTTCCATCTATAACTGAAGACTATAATAGCCACCATGCATATTTTACAGATGTGATGAAAGTAAAGTGAAATCATAGATAGAGGTGTTTTGTAAATAACACCTGTGTAACCCATTTGTACAGGTTTCTATTGAGCAAAGGGAAATAAGTATTTCTCTCTCTTTTTTTTTTTTCTTTTTTAATAGTGCTGGGAATCCAGTCCAAGTCCTCCCACATGCTATCCAACTGCTCCACCACTGAACTCCATGCCCTACAAAACAACTCTCTTTAACACAATACCATTGTGGCCTCCCTCTGCATAAAAACAGAACCTAGCAGTAAGGTGTCCAGGATGCTCTAAGTGAGAATCTTCAAATAATGAGCTGTATTGAGGGTGTCTGATACCACTGGCAATTATCAAATTCTTGTTATCTGAAGGGGAATAAGTACACATTTCACAGGATATTTCAAAGTAGTTTCTTTTAGATTAATAGCTTTTCAAAAAAATGATCCTAATGTTGGACAGTCACCCAAATTTCTTGTATCAATTGTTTGTTTTTTCAGTTTATTTTAATAACATAACAGTTATTCTTTTAAAAATATATTTTAGTTGTCAATGGTTATTTATTTATTTATATGCAGTGCTGAGAATTGAACCCAGTGCCTCACACATGCTAGGCAAGCACTCTACCTCTGAGCTATAACCCGGGTCCATAATATAATAGTTCTCAAAATAATTTTATGTTTATTTGTGAAGACCGGTACCAACATAAATTCAATTGCTAATTGGGGTAAAAATATGTATATATAGGAAAACATAAGAAATTGATGACCTTTAACTGTCACAAATATTTGCATTAATCGTAGTTTGTCATATTTGGCACTGGCAATTATAACTACAATAGGTCAATTATCTTTTCCATTCAGTAGTAAACAGACACAAAAGTTTCTCAAATTTTTCCATGGGACATTAACATTTCAAGGCTAGTCTGAGCTATTTATTGTTGGTATTTTCTAAAAAATTAATGAGTTTTTTAACTGAGATATTTATGAATTCATAATTCCTTGGAAGACATAATGCACATCTCAGCTAAAATATTGAACATCTATCTTATAAGTTATTAATCATAATTTACCAAATCTTAAGAGAAAGTAAATATTCAACTACAGAAAAAATAAATAAAACATAAATACAAAGTTTAAAAAAAGTGAAACAGCCTTAGTATTTATTCAGTTTGCCATAGAAATGAGTTACATTAATTCTTCTATTCCTGCATATTTATTTTCTACAACCTGCAGCAAATATTACACATGATTTTTTTAAAAATAACAATGCCACAATTCTTACGGACCAAATATTTTGCTCCTTTAAAATTTATATGTTGAAGCTTTAACATCTAATAGGATGTTCTTTGGAGATGGGGCATTTGGAAGCCAATTTAATTTAGAAGACAGCATGAGTGTGGGACCCTCATTATGAGATTAATGTCTTTGTAAGAATAGACTTGAGGCAGGATTCCTTGGCATAGGCCTGTAATCTTAGTTACTGGGGAGATTGAGGAGGTAGGAGGATTGCAAGTTCAAGTCCAGGCTGGACAATTTAGGGACACCTTGTCTCAATTGTCTCAAAAAAATAAAATAAAATGAGCTGCAGATTTACTTCAGAGGAAGAACAACCCTGGGTTTGATCCCCAATACTGATTGCCCCCCACAAAAAAATAGACCTGAAAGTTTTTATTTCTCTTTTCCCCTTCATCCTTACAACTTTTCAGGATAAATAAAAGATACAGATATTTTCAAGCCAAGAAGAGGTTCCTCACCAGGAATCCAGTAGTCCTACATCTTGAACTTGAATTTCACAGCCTCCTGAATGGTGAGAAGAAAATGTCTATTTCTAAGCAATCCAGTTTATGGTAATTTGTTATAGCAGACAATTTACACTAAGAAACTGATTGGTGAGAATCAGTGTAAATCCATCTGGTCTTTTATAGCCAGATTAGAAACATAATTTAAGATTTATTAGAAGTCTCATTTATGTCACCCCCCCACCCTTTTTAATGGTTGTTGGGATCCAACCCAGTGCTTTGTGAATGCTAACCAAGCATTCTACACCCCCAACCTCTTCCTATTGTTTGACTTTTTAATGATGAAGATTGTATTTTCATAAAAATAAAGTATTATCCTGATATGACCTCATCTGCCTCCAATTTCTTTGACACCATATGATATTCCTTTTTTCTTTTTTTCCCTTCTATCCTCCCTTGCTCCCTCATCTCTACCTTTTTTCTTTTTTCCCTCATTTCTCCATTCCCTTCTGTCTCCCTTCTTTCATTTTTTCCTTTCTTCCTTTTATTCAATAGGATTGATCTTGGAAGGCTGCATATGTTAAAGACATTACACTGATCCAACTGTGGTGCCTCTGAGTCAGTTCAGATGAGCTCACTAAACCATAAAAAATTCATTTCCTTTAGCTTTTGGTCTTCCTTTGAAATAATTCTGATTTAACCTTACAAATATAATAAAGTTATTCTGAAATCTCACAGAAATATGTTTTGATTTATATGACATAACTTTGCCATAAATAAAATAAATTACAAATAAACATCCTGCAACTAATTAGTTATGTAACAACTATTGCTTTGTGAATTATGTGCAATTTTGTAATTTCCCCTAATTCTTTTACTCAGTGATTTGGCTTTTTTTTCTAAATATGTTTTGTGATACTTGCTTAATATGTGATGGGTGTTATATTTCCAACTTAGAATGAGTAGAAAAATAGTGGGACAACGTGGAAAGCCATCCTTATTTAGCAGAATCAGACTAGGTTGAGCCATGGGATGCAGATCTCTGGTTTCTAGGAACTGCCTGGAAGTATGTGGTGCTGTGTAGGAGTGGTTCCCTGTCTCCTTCTGGAATACTCACCCCTAACTCCACCCTATCCACCTGGAAGAGGCTCCTCCTGGTCTTGGCTCCCTTTACCTGTGTGTCTATAAATAAAGGAGAGGTCGGCTATTCCACATTGTTAGAGGGCAGAGCTGGTATGGCCAGACCCATCATGCCCCTTCTCATTTAAAAAGAGTTTTGGCTCTGGTGTGCTTATTCATTAGATAAGTTTATGGGTAATTGATTGATTTATAGCCAACATCATCCTCAGGCAGTTAACCCTATTCTCATCCATGCAGGACTTGGCAGAGAGACTCCCACAGGACAAGTCTGTGAAAAATTATAACTTTAGAAAACTTAGCTACTTAGACAAACAAAATTAAATCAAATTGTGTTTTGGGGTTGTTTTATTTTTGCTCTGTTGGGGATTGAACCTGAGGCCTCCCACTTACTGGACAAGTATTCTAATACTGAGCTACCTCCCTAACCCCCTATTTGACATTTTTAACAGAAGATTTTACTTCAGTAATATCTAAAAATTATTGCTTCCAGATAATACATATTATCCACTTCATATCTTAAAATACCCAAGCAAACTCACAAAGAAAAATTTTAAATTATTCTTAATTATGTGAGTGGCATTTATTTTTAGGTAAATGTTCACACCACGCACAAGGTCTCCCTAAATTATTCAGGCTATACTTGAACTTGAAATATTCCTGCTTCAGTCTCCCAAGTAAGCAGGATTTCAGGCCTATAGCACAGAACCCTATCAATATACTAGTAGGCATTGCTACTACACTTCTCTTCTGTGTGACAATTTTTTTAGACTTTCTGTTTTTATGACCGTAATGTTTTTGAGGATAAAGTACTGCTCAGGTACTTTACAGACTATATCGCAGTATGAATTTTTCTGAAGTTTTCCCATAATTAGACTAGGGTTGTGAGTTTTGGGAGGAAGACAACAGAGAGAGCATGACTTTCTTATCCCATCACATCAAAGAACAAGATGATGCTGATCACTGAAGGAAAGGAAAGGTAAAAGGGAATTAGATTGATTAAAATATGTTCATGTACAAATATGGCCTAATGAATTCCATTATTACGTGTACCTATGATGCATCAATAAAAAAATTGACCTTTAATAGAACTTTGCCAAAATTTTACAGAATGAATTAGTTTTTATATATGTGGAATATAAAGTCAGGATTTTAGACTTGGAGACTTGTGTTGCACTGTTTTTTGCATTCTTTAAAGGGCCAAGTGCCCTGTTAGCATGTGAAATGGTAAAAATCTCCAAAAATGTACTCTCATGATTTACATTGCTCCTTCAGTGTGTATTACATCAGACCAATGAAGAAGTGTTAAAGGGTGAGGTTTAAGAGTGAAACCTCCCAAACTAGATTATCTTGATCAAAATCCTACATTCCCCACATACTAGCAAATTAGTTTATTTACAGAAAGCAGTATCTAGCTTAATTAGTTCTTATGTTTTTAGTGTTTACTTAGCACATAATAACCTATGTATTTTAAATTTTAAATTTGGGTTACAAATATCACTATAAGTACATCTGGGGAAAACTGTTCTTTATATAAGACACAATGCAATGACTCAAGCATCACAAGTCTTGCATTTTAACTGTACCCCACTTCATGGAACTATTCTGAGTTGTGTAAATGCTGAGGATGCTAAAAAATAATTGACTCTATTCCACACTTATGTAGTATGTCAATTGAGTAGAGAAATTTTATTCCTGACTTACATCTGACTTCATTCTCCATAAGCAATGCCATCCTTAGGGATATAGAACACATTATAAATTTGAAACACTTGTACTCAATCATGTGTTTATTTTGTAAGTTGGTATATGTAGTTAATGATACAATTTATCATCAATAAAGGTCTTGCTTGATCATCATGTATTATTGTAATAATCATTTAATGCATAAAATGGTTAGTAGTAACAAGTCGTAAATTATAAAGTAAAAAAAAGATAAAATCATGATATTCAAGCTTGGAAATAAATCTGCAACCTGAATCTATATGTTGGAGCCTACCAGATTTGGTGGTTCAATCATTGATGCTCCTCTTGTTCCATGAGAAAATCATTCCATGATAAGAAAGGAGAATGGATGTTAAGATTCAAAGATGTTCAAAATCTAATTGATAAATTAGATTTTTATAAAATATGTACCAGTCCCTAAAATTTATGATTTGATAAATTTTGTTTATCAAATAGTTTATAGTTTATAGGGATAGTTTTGTGAGAAGTTTATAAGGTATGAGCACAATAGGAAAAATCAATTAAACTATAAACGTTTTTGATAAGCTATAACCAAAATATTAAAAAGTGGGTCCTGTGTAAGAAAACATAAAGGAAATAAAGATTCGAGATGAGACTTTCACTTCTGGTAATATTCAATCCAAAAAATGCAAAATAAAAGCACAGAGCAGGAAGTTTGTGTTTTTGTGCTGAACCCACTCTTGCCTCAGGTTCTGGATATTTATGCTGATACATTCCTGAAAATGCAAATCATTACTTCCTCATATTTTATATCTCACAATACTTGGCAAAATAATTTGTGCATAGAAATTGCTTAGCAATTTTAGTTCAATTGAATTCAAAGACTTTTGACCAGTTATGATAATATTATCTGCTCATTTATCAAATTCATTTTTTGAAAATCATAACTCTATAACTTCTGGTAACCTCAGTGCTTTCATGTGAATAGAAACATGAATTAGCATACCTGCTCCTGGATCTCATAAGTTTCTTGTGAATATATAATGAGTTCAGCAGCCCGATTAACCTGTCAAAAAACATTGAAGAGAAATCTTTCATTTTCCATTTCCAAGTCCACTTTCTTCGAACTCTTATGATTTGAAGATTACTGAATATATACATGAAAACACTGCAGAAATTAAAGCCTAAATTGTTTTTATTTTTAACATTATTATTCTCAGGTGATTTAGCCTAATTAATGTGTGCTTTGAGTATATCAATTTTTCAGTACTATTAATAGAAATATAAATTATGAAGTGAATATTTATAGCATTATAAATATTATAAAGCATATGATGGTATTAATATTGTTTTTAACTAATTAATTAATGTTAATATGAAAGGAATTCACTGTTCATGGCAATTTTTCCTAGAAATATTATGGATATCTACTGCTTTGGAGAGATTCTTTCCAGAAAACAGGAAATAATGAAGGGGCATATGTAATCAAAGATGTTTTACTTTTATTTCTACAAGCAAAATACAAACACAAACTAACAGCTAAAACAGTCTTAACTTTTTCGTTCTTTTGAGAAATAAGAATCTGGATTTACTTTTCTTCTGTGATTAGTGTCTGTTGAATTAAAATTCTCTAATTTTCTCCATTGTCATTATCAAATAGAATGTTCATGTTTCTCTACTGAGTTTTTTCAATTTATTTTTATTTTTTTAATTTATTTATTTTGATTCATTGTACACAAATGGAGTGCAGCTGTTGTTTCTCTGCTTGTACACAAAGTAGAGTCACACCATCTGTGCATTCATACATGTACACAGGGCAATGGTGTCTGTCACACATTCTGTTATTATTCTTACCCCCCCAACCCGACCCCACCCCTCCCTTCCCTCTATGCAATCTATCCTTCCTCCATTCTTGCCTCCCTTCCACCCCACATTATGCATCATCATTCATTTATCAGAGAGACCATTCTGTCTTTGGATTTTTGGGTTTGACTGATCTCACTTAGCATAACAGTCTCCAACATCATCCATTTACCTACAAATGCCATAATTTTATTCTACTTTACGGTTGAGTAATATTCCATTGTGTATATATACCACAGTTTTTTATCCACTCATCTGTTGAAGGGCATCTAGGTTGGCTCCACAATCTAGCTATTGTGAATTGAGCAGCTATGAACATTGATGTGGCTACATCACTGTAGTAATCTGATTTTAAGTCCTTTGGGTATAGGCCAAGGAGTGGGATAGCTGGGTCAAATGGTGGACCCATTCCAAGTTTTCTAAGGAATCTCCACACTGCTTTCCAGAGTGACTGCACCAACTCCCAATCCCACCAGCAATGTATGAGGGTACCCTTTTGCAGACATCCTCACCAACACCTGTTGTTGCTGTATTCTTAATAAAAGACATTCTAATTGGAGTAAGATGAAATCTTAAGGTGATTTTGGTTTGCATTTCTCTTATAACTAGGGATGTTGAATATTTTTTTCAAAAATCTGTTGATTGCTTGTAGATCTTCTTCTGTAAAGTGTCTGTTCATTTTCTTGGCCCACTTATTGATTGGGTTATTAGGATTCTTGGTATAAAGATTTTTGAGTTTTTTCAAAATTAAAAGAGAAGCATGATTAAGGAAATCATTCATCTTCTAACTTTAGCAAATATATTGCTATGGTTTTAGATCAAACTAGTCAGATTCTTAAAATGAATTAAATGAACTCTGAACATAAGAATCACATACAAAAGGTAATGAGCTCTCCTTTGGAATACATATGAAATTTTGAAAATGCATGAAGAACAGATGCAAAGTATCTATTCCTAAAATAATGACATAGCATTTAAATAAGAATGTAATACTTGCTTGGAAAATGTTTAAAACTCAAAACTTTCAACACATTTTGGGGTTCCCCATAGCCTACTGTGAAACTCCTATTTTATAACTTAGCAGATTCATCACAGAAAATGGATTTTGCAAAAAGAAAAAGAAAGAGAGGGAGAAAAGAGATCTTAAATATTTGATGAAAAATGTGTATCAATAAGACTGTTGGCTAGGACTATTAGATAAGCAATTGCTTCCTTTTGTGCAGTCTTGCTAAAGCTATTTCAGCAAAGAAGGAAAGATGTAAATTTAAATTTTAATATTTAATAAGCACAATAATAGTAAATACCAAGGATGTAACATTATGAATTGCATATCTTTATTTTTTATGAGATAATCAATTGCCACATTAATATCTGGTATATCATATAGGCAATGAAAGGTCAAAAACACTACTGACTTTGCCCATATATATAATTCCCACAGCCTGATTATATTCAGCATAAAACTGGCATAACTACACTTAAAGATCTTTATTTTTAGTTTTGCAGTTTTGGAAGTAAAAAGAAAATTTTTGTTCCTCTAAAAGAAATTAAAATCTCATTTTAAGTCAAGGCTCTTTATTTTTCCCTTTATGTTAGCCTAAAGAATGCAGAAAAATACCAGGCGAACTGGCTTATCCCTGCAATCCCAGTGGGTCAGGAGCCTGAGGTAGGAGGATGGAGAGTTCAAAGTCAGCCTCAACAAAAGCAAGGCACTGAGCAACTCAGTGAGACCCTGTCTCTAAATAAAATACAAAACAAGGTTGGGGATGTGACTCAGTGGTAAAGTGTCCCTGAGTTCAATCCCTGGTGCATCCTGCCCACCCCCACAAAAAACATATATGCATGCAGAAAAAATTATTAATGATTAAGACCAAAAAAAGAACACACACGTGCGCGCGCGCACACACACACACACACACACACACACACTCAGGCAAATAAAAAAGCCAAACGAGGGAAAATGAATTTGAATTAACACCAAGGGCTTAGACTGAAAATTCAATACACCATTTATTTGCTCACTTAATAAATACCATTACCTCTCAGAGGGGAAGTACTTTAAAGTGCTCTATATTGAAATTAGAAAAAAAAAAATTCAACCAAGTAGAGCTAATGCTATCTGATCTGAGTGATTGTTTAAAATAAGAAGTAAAAGTACAAGAGAATTACAATTCCTTTGATAAATTATGCACACCTATACCCAGAGAACTTTATTATTTGCTCTTTAGAAGTGTAACTGGACTGTCTCATGTCAATGACTTTTGTGACAAATTAGGCAAGTTGTTTGGTGAACTTATCTTTGCTAAAGCCTCCTAATGCCACTTTCCCCATAGGGGTCATCATTGGCACTAATGTCAATTAATGATGAAGATAAGATAACGGAGTACATTTTATGTTAGAAAAAAAATTGGATTTGAGAAATGATGCTGCTTTATTTAGACTTAGAATCTCTGGAACTCCATTCTCAGATCTGCACACGACCTTCAGTGAACCAGCAGGTCCTAGAATCCATGCATTTGCACCCAAATCGATTTCTTTCTATTACTATATTATTCAAGTAATTCTTTTCATTTTATTGTGCATTATTCAAAATATACCTTTCCAAGGAAACTAAGCAGCCTTTGTGAGGAGTTGTGAATAAAATAATTTCCACTTCAGAGAAAATATATAGTGTGCTTCATTAATTTTCATAATTAAAAATTTGATATCTCACCTATATACTTCTAAAAAGTTTAAGATAATTTAAAGGTTCAAGACTTCCTTGAAATATTAAATTTTTTAAAAATCTATAAATCTACATTTAATTCATTACGTCAGCTATAGCAGACTGTTTTGTTTTGTTTTCAAAGGCCATTAGTAAATACTTTAGTCTCTGCCATATGGTCTCTATCACAAATACCCAATTCTGCTGTTATGGAGTAAATAGCCATAGTTTAAAAGTAAATGAGTGGGAGGAACTAGCTTTTGCCCAGGGGCTATACATTTGTGCCACACTCTGCTTTCAATCATGAGTGTAGTTGAAACATACACTTCAAAAGCAACCTCACCCAACTATTGTCTGAGCATAATTGTATTCATATATAATTTAAGCTAAATATTATTAATCATAGCTATTAAAGGCAGCATTCTTGTCTGTGGAATTGTGTACAAAATGCACTGCATATATTTTTTTAAGTGAGAACTTTGTTTAAATGTAAGTGGTTTATTGTTCCATATTGGGAATTTTATTTCTTTTTCTTTTCCATAATAGTGAGAAATTGTGCCACTAAAATATTTATATTTAGAATTAACAGTTGCATGCTCACAAAACAAGCACCATCAATAATTTTCACTTTGATGCTTTTTATGATAATACACTGTAATTGGATTCAGCAGTAAATCCAAACACAGCTCTGAGGCATTGATTTTCCAAACAATTCTGTCAAAATTATGCAGGAAGAAATGAAGCAATGGTTTGATGAGGCATACCATGGAATGATTTCAAAATATGCTTATTGAGCAAAAGACACTAATATGTAGATAGTTTATTTCTTTTAACATTCTTGATGATAGTACCTATGTTGTTAACAAGAATAGTTGTCATTACTGATCATAGTACTGATTTACCTTACAAAAACTTAAGTGAGTAAACCTTGTTTCCAGAAAATTATAAATATCCTCAGTATTAAGCAATATTTTTTGTTACTACTAAACTACAGAATAGATTATTTCATGTGTACTGGGAAAATACTATAATTAATGCACTAAATTGAATATACTTAAATTTGTCAAGACTATGAATTCATCTTTGGATGGTTTACTTACTTTTAACATAAGAAGTTGGCTACAGAATATCTCAACTATCTTTAACAAGGTTTGACAATTGCTTGGTGAATTCAATTAAATAGCTAATTACAATTATATTGTTATGGTTTAGATCTGAGCTGTCCCCCAAAAGCTCATGTATGAGACAATGCAAGAAAGCTTCGAGGTGAAATGATTGGAATCAGTGTGTTAGTCCCCTGATAGGGATTAACTGGGTGTGACTAGAGGAGGTGAGTCTTTGGGGATGTGACCTTTGGCATATATATATATATATATATATATATATATATATATATGTATATGTATATATATATATCTGTTCCTGGAGAGTGGATTTCTCTCTGTCTGTTTCCTGTGTGATATCCTGAGTCATTGCCTTCCACCATTCCACCATGATGTTCTGCCTAATCTGGAGTCCCAAGGAAGAAATCAGCTGTCAATGGACTGAGACCTCTGAAATCATGAGTCCCCAAATAATCTTTTCCTCCTTAAAATTTTTCTTTTTGGTCACAGCAGCAAAAAAGCTGAATAAAATGCATATACAATTTAAATTTGAGTGAAAACAAGGAGGTTGTTTTTAAGAAATTATATGTTGACTGAGTTTAACCTGGTTGACCCTCCTATCACTATAAAATAAAAAATGAAACAGTTAAGGTTAAGCATCAAATTTTATTTGGAAAATCTTAACTTAGCAACTACATAATTGAAGAATAAAACAACTACTTTAATAAAACAACAACTTTATTTGGAAAATCTTAACTTAGCATCTACATAATTGAAGAAAAAAATATAAATAATTGAACATATTTCCATAAAACTTAGCCCTAATTAAACTTATTACAATTTTGCTTTCAACATCAAAAAGGTTAAAAAAAATCACATTATCCAGAACTGAAAATTTGATCAAATAAATAATGACCTCATTGTATTACTTTTTGTAATAATTCCATGGAAGAAAATTGAGTGGCATGAAAAATGTTAAAGGTACAATGATGATACTGGTTTTGAAAGTCAGAATCAGGTCTTTGTTCCCCTGGTGTTGAAAATTAAATACCCGAGAAATGCCTAGGCAATGACAGAAAAGAAGTTTTATTTAAAGAATAGAACATAAAAGTATAGGGATGCAGTCACATCTATGTTCATAGCTGCGCAATTCACAATAGCTAGATTGTGGAACCAACCCAGATGCCCTTCATTTGAAGAATGGATAAAGAAATGGTGCTATATATACACAATGGAATATTACTCAGCCATAAAGAAGAATAAAACTATGGCATTTGCTGGTAAATGGATGGAGTTGGAGAATATCATGCTAAGTGAAGTAAGTCAAGCCCAAAAAATCAAAGATTGAATGATTTCTCTGACCAGTGGGTGCTATAATTTTTCATTATAATGCACAAGCAGTTCAAAAAGAACATAAGGACTTATAGACTGTGTAAGTCTGAATCCTGATTTATTTCTTATATTTCTAGGATATTGGTCATATTACTTAGCCACATTCTGCCTCAGTTACATAATTCTTGAAATGCATAATGATTGTGACTAATTGATAAAATCATTGTGAGATCGAAATGACTGTGTATATGTAAAGCGTTAGAAAAATTTCTGCTACCACTACCACCACCACCAAAAACTATTCACTTTTGCAATAATTAGAAGAGTAGACTAATCTTATTTGTCTTCTAAAACTCATGGCTGAAGTTGTTTCAACTTATCTCACAAATGAAACTAAATTTAAACATAGGTTGTCATAAAAATTTACACAATTTGTCACACAATTTAAAATATTATTTCTTACAGGATAACATGTATTTTAACCGTCATAGAACAGAATCAACTGCAAACATATGACCATCTTATGGAGAGGACTTGTCATCATGTTTGACTGGTCAGTATGAACATGGAGAGAACTTATTAAAATCGCAGTTTCTGACTCCACCAAGATCTTGGGAAGATTCATAGGCAAGTCGAACTTTGAGGAGACTACTTTAAATAATCTTGTAGAAACAATCGTCTGCCTCAATTCTGACTGAGAGCAGAGCCAATGACTTTATTTAACTCATGAACATATGTGATAATATACATGTAAGAAAAAATTGTTTCCTTTCGTAAAGGTTACTTTTCTTTCAAAAAGCTGTGTTTCTAGTGCATATTTAAATTATTAGCAGATTAAAAGTTGAAAAGCAATGTAATATTCTATACATTTGTTTTTAAAATATATAATGGCTTGGAAATTGAAAAATGATTAAATCAGCTAATGTCTTGTAATATAGCTGAAAAATATCATGTAACAATTTTTGTTCACCCAAAATGATTGATCATCTCAATCGTGAATCACAAAGAGATGCTAAGCCATAATTGGAAGGAAAATTTTAAATATTCCATCTTGACCATCAGACTGTCTTCCAGCTTTTCATTATTCAGAACAAGTATTGTCATGAAAATGAATTCATCAATGTAACATAGATAAATGAGCCAACAGAGAACAGACAGAACTATCTTCCGGTTCTTAGGAGGAAAATTGTCTCATTGTCCTATTATATCAGTGACAAAGATGTCTGGACTTTATGAGCATCTCTTTCCATTTAGTCTTTTTAAAATATTAATGACACAATGATTTAACCTCAAAAGTAGTTCAAGAAAGTGCTTAGAAACTACTTCCAAGGTTGAAGACTGAAGAGGAAACTAATCAAATTATCCAGAAGATTTGGACGCTTCATGCAAGCAAGTTCATAAAGATATTATGAATGATAACCTGAAAATACAGGCAAAATAATTTGGACAAACATTCATATTTTGCACATAAAATTATCTACTAGTGACTCATTAGTAAAATAATCAAAACATATACTATTTTATATACATAATGCTTTATAGAGATTGTCCTAGTTAAAAATCAAACACTAAGCTATTTAGATTAACATGTGAAACTAACTGAAAAAAATGGCAAATTGTGTCTTTACTGATTCTACTTTGATACAGTACCAGTGAGTTTTATAGAAGAAAATTTATTTTAAAGATCTTCGGCACAGATTCTATGAGTTAGTTTCCTTAGCAAAGTCTAAATAGAAGAGAAAGTAATAATCCTCAGTATAGCAGGGCATCTGTTGTAAATATATATTAGCTCTAGTCTGAAAATTTAAATTCAGATGGCATAAAAACAATCTGTACATGTATGGACAGACTGTCTTTTGTACTGAGCATTGAATTCAGGGATGTTTTACCATAGAACTACATCCTAAGTCCTTTTCTTATTAATTTTTATAGTTTGAGACAGGATCTCACTAAGTTACTGGGAATCTCACTGAATTGCCAAGGCTGCCCTGGAATTTAGGATTCACTTGTCTCAGGCTCCCGAGTTGTTGGGATTACAGGAATGCATAAACATGGCCAGCTTTACTGTGTATTTTTAAGGTATATGGTTTGGATATGATTTTGAGTATTTCCTCCAAAGATTCCTGTGTTAGATACTTGGTCCCAGGATGGCAATATTTGGAGGTGGTGTGATTAAAGGGATAGCGACTGTAGAAGCTAATTAGGTTATAGTGCGCATCAATCTCAGAAGAGATCAGGGCTGGTTTCAGAGTGAGCTTGTTCCTTTAAAAAAAATGTTAAAAAGAGAAGTGTAACCCCTGAAATTTCTCTCACTTCATGTTGCATCATGTGACCTCTTGAACATGCACTCCTGCCATTGTATTGTCATATAACACAGGTCCCCACCGGAGTCAAGCAGAACCTAGTACCATGTTCCTGGACCCCCAGAACAGTCAGCTACATAGCCCCCCTTTCATTACAGATTTCCCAGCCTCTGGTATTTTGTTCTGGCAACAGAAAAATGATTAACACTATAAAAGCATGATGCTTTTTAAAATCCAATTAAATAAAAATTGGTTAAGACTAAAAGAAAAATAACAATGTTGACTCAATAATTCAGAGTTGCTATAATAAAATATTGTGCACTTAGTGATTTGTGTACAAAGAAATGTATAGCTCACTGTCTGGAGGCTGGGAAATTCAAGGACTAAGCAGTAGGAGATCAAGTGTCTGGTGAGAGTTCACTTTCTTGTTCTGATATGGCTACCATTTACATGTCTTCGAAGTCTTAAAGGACACTGGAGTTCTCCAGAATCTTCTTTATAAAGATACTAATCCCATTCATGAGGCCTCATACTTCATGACCTAATCATTTACCAGAGTTTCTACCTACTAGCCCTATTACATTGGAGGTTAGAATTTTAGCATGAGAAATTTGAGGGACAGAGATATTTATTCTATTACAAATATTTAACAAACAGTTTAATCCTGTATAATTCATAATTATGGAAACCACAGAATACCATGGTAGTTTGCCAGTTTAACATCTTAAGACCAGTATCACATTCCCAGTGGAGAGTGGTGAGAATTTATGACTATAACTAAAAACAAAACAAAACAAAACAAATAAACAATCAGTGTTCCTTGTAAGAAGGAGATGGGAATAGTTTTAATGCCTGTGAGAAGCTTTTTGGTCACTGCCTGGATGCATATATTTGTACCTATCAGAGAGATAGGTACTTCTTAAAGAAGACTGTGGTGTTCTATATAGGAAATGGAAGCAATAGTGAATAAAAGATGATAGTTACCAGTAATAATCAAGTTCTACCTATAGTGAGTTTAGACCTTCAGAAATAATTTAAAACAATATCATGTTATTTTAAAAGATATCTAGTACATGAATAATAAAGAATATTAGATAATTTTTGTGGGGGTGATAACTATTATTACTCTGTTGATAACAAACTTAAAGGAAACAGAAATTACCACTTGAGCATTCCTATTCTTCATAATTACACTTCTAACAAACTCATGCATGTACATACACGGTAGTGTCAATAGAGAGTAAGCAAATAAGCAACCAAGAGCACAATTTTCATGGATATTCCAAGACAGAATTGACAAGCCTGGAGTTAGTGAGCATGTATGCTGTGGTCCCATATGCAGCTTCCATCTGTCACCATAGCTATTGTGTTTTTCATCCATTATGCCAATTCTGGGGTACAAAAAAAACAATTAATTTAGTCTACTCGGTTGTTCAGGATCTCTTTCGTAGTGGATGATTTATCATTGATGTTAATCTGAAAATTCCTTATAACAACAGAGATTTAATTTTTCAACATTTTGGAGCCCAGAAATCAAAATCAATTTTCCTGGGCTCAAATTAAGCTGTGAGCATAACCATACTTCCACTGAAGGTTCCGGGGGAGAATTAATTCTTTGTTTTCTTTCAGTTTCTGATGGTTGGTTTCATTCTTTGGCTAATGACTACATCAAACCAAGTTCTGCCTCCATGAGCAAACTTCATTGTCTTCTTTGTCAAAACTCTTTCTATCTCTTTATTTAAAAGACATGGGATATGAAATATAGCAATGTGCTTCTCACTTCGTTTGCTAACAATTGGAATATATGTTGCAACAATTATTAAGAGAAAGGGAACCTTTACAAAATGCAGGTACTTTTTAATAGATGTTAATTTCTACATTTTCTTACTAGTTCAAAAAAATTAATTGATCCTGTTCTCAGGCTGCAGTGAGATAGATAATAATAGATAAAGGTTCATGAAATAAAAGGTGAAGAATACAGAAACTAGGCAAGTTTCCTAGGGGCAGAATGATGTATTCTTCATTCAATAATTACTTATTGAGAGTCAGCTACTTTGAAAAAGGAATAGATTCAAGTGCAAGGACACACAAAGGTGAATGACTCACATACTTGCTTTTAAAGAATTCATGGTAATTGATTATACACAAGGAAGTATTGAACAATAATGTTTCCTAATGTTTTGAATAATACCACACTCTATAGTATTTAAGGTAGATACTTTAATCACCATTAAAAATAAATTAAACAGTGAATTTATCTCTAAAGATATGCAGTACACTGATTATTGCATTAGCCATGTTAGAATCTTAGTCATACACTTGTCTCAACTTTTTTATCAACAGAGAAATTACTTTGGAGGACACTGACTATCATTAGTAGTTCTGGACTTAGTGACACAATCATTGTGTGAATGTATTTGTGTATATAGTATGTATGTTTTGTGTGTACTCTGTGTTTATTATATGCATGAAGTATATGTAAAAAGAGTAAATGAAAGAATAAGAGTGTCAGAGAGCCTTAGAAAAATTAAAACCATTTTCAAGTTTGCTATTTATTTTAAAAAGCAAATTAACTGGTATACTCTTCATTTGTTTTCTAAATTGAGAGAAGAATCTTCTAATTCCTTTTAATTCCTTTTTGGACTGTCATTACTCTGATACCATTTATGTGAAAACAATAACTTTATCATATATAAGAAAGAACATTAAAAATTCTATAGACATCTACTTATTTAGAAATAATACACTATTATTATATGCAATTTTGCAATAATTCATTTAAAAAATCTTTATATTTTTGTTTTGAAAACACTAACTCTTTTTTCGATATTTTTGTCCAGAACGCACCTGAAACTCATGAAATGATTTAGAACAATAAAAAAAGAAGACTATCAGTTCATGCATTCTATATTGCATTACATTGCACCAAATACAGTAGGAAAAATAATGAGTTATTTTAATTTTTACTTGTCAGTTATATCATAAATTAAATATTTAAAGATGCCTTAGAGATATTTAACATAAATCTCAAGTATAGTCACCCAGATGTGTTGATTGCAATATGAATTTATTGGTCCATTTATCATTTGTTGAACAATTCCTAACACTGAATTGGTTGAAAAACTCAGTGAAAGATGGAATAATAAAAGTGCTACATTCCATTTCCTTTAATATTGTATAATAAGGAAACCAAGAAATCCTTTAAATTATTTTCTATATGACTGGTAGCAACATGACTGAAATTATCTCCAAAACGTTCAGAGATGATGGAGTTTTTCAAAGAATTTGATTACTTGTTCTGTGTGTGTATATTGGAAGCTAAGTATATGATATTTCTTATAGCATAATAAGTGAACAGTAAAATACTAATAACTAATCTTAACTGAAATTGTATTATGTGTTTGACATATTCTTAACATTTCATGTGTTGTTACTAATACTTGTATAATTTTATATGATAGGTATTATCACTGATATTTAAAACCCAATTTTTAGAATGATGTTAAAATTAAGCATATTCCAGACCATATATATTTTTCACTATTAAAAACAAAATTTAAATGTATGCCTGATGTTCTTTCCATTATTTCATGCAGCATCTAGCATGATTAAGAGACTGTTTTTGCATTTGTGTCTTTGTGTATAGACAAATAAAAACGTTTTCATTAATCCCTTCTATATTGAGTATTGAAAAAATATTTCAAAGACAGTAAAATACTTATCTGTTATATATACGGTTTACTTCAAATATGCATTATAAATTCAGATTTTGATCCTGTTACAGGTTAAATAAAACAGTAAGAAAGATTATTAAAATTATGTTTATTATTTGATAATGTTTTTGCAATTATTATATAAGAAAATTTCCATATTTCATAAATGAGAGTTGCTGATGATTTTAAGTAATGGCCATTTTATTAGTGATAGTGTGATACACACAAATGTAAATTTACACTAAATAGTTATGCTACTACAAATAATATGCCACTGAGTCTGTATTTATATTTCTTTTGAAAGTATGTGTATGCACACACTTCCCTCTTTTTTCCCTTTATAATTATTTTTAAATTATGTTTTCCATTAGAATCATTTATTAATAAATAGATCAAGAGATACCAAGGATCAGTAGATAACAAGTGATATTAGAGCTGCTCTCTGTGATGATATACATTCTGAACTAGGTAAACATCAAAATTAAAAATCAGCATAGATTCTGTATATTAACACCTATCTTTTTCAAATCCACTAAGGCCTAGACTAATGTCTAAGTTTTTTTATTCTTTATTGTGATAGGTTCATACTGGCCTCTGACGTTTATTGTAATCTTCAAGCATCCCTTTATCTAAGAAGGTATGATTTTGCCACTTTCTGACAAGAACATTCTTATCGCAGATATCCAGATGCTGCATTTCCTCTTTTACTTCAGCCACCTTTTGAGAGAGTGTTCTCTGTGATCAGAATTGTGCTGCTCTGAGCACAGGTATACATGTATCTTTAAGGTACATTGATTTTAAAACAGCTAAAGCTCAAGAAATAAAACCAGGAATCAGTGAGATGGCTTCAAATTAAACAGCTTTCACACAGTAAAGAAAACAAATAAGAGCATGAAGAAAGAGCATATCAAATGGAAGAAAGTCCTTATCAGCTATAATCCCAAAAGAAGATTAATATTCAAAAGATGAAAAGAACTCAAAAAACTTAGTACCAAAAAAATAACCTATCAATAAATGAAAAATGATCTAAATAGACACTGTTTACTTGAAAACATGTTCACTATCATTAGTAATCAGGGAAATGCAAAGTATAAACTACACTGGGATCTCATTTCACACCAGTTAGAATGGTAAATTGTCAAGAACACAGCAGGTGAACATCTGTGGAAAATGGCATATTCGTGAATTCTTGATGGGACTGTAAATTAGTGCAACCATTTTGGAAAGCAGTATTGAAATTCCTCAAAAATCAAGGACTGGAACTGCCGTATGAACCAGCCAATATTTATTTTTGAATGAATGAATACTTAAACATGTCCCATTTTTCTTCATCATTTCATCATTTTGTGCTTATTAATTTTCATTTCTCATAATACTCCAAAGTTAGGTATTTTTGTGAAAACAAGTTAATTGTAATATGTAAATAATTTATTGGGCTGGGATTGTGACTCAGTGGTAGAACACTTGCCTAGCATGTGTGAGGCACTGTGTTTGAGTCTCAGCACCACATATTAATAAATAAAAAAATATAGGTCTACAAACCTTTAAAAAAATAATTTATCATGATTTATATGCATACATACAAAATATTCATTTCTAAGCATTTAAGTTTCAAATTCACTTTTCCTTATTGTTGAAAACTTGATGGAAACCTGGAAAATAAGAAACACTACTTTCTATTAACAGGAAAACAAATTATATTCTGAGTAAATTTTTCTTTTAGATTACCTTAAAATAAATTGATTTCCTTATTGTCTTTTAAAACATGGAGGACATCCTCTTAATTGCATCATTATTTTATTTTGGCAACTAATAAAGTATTTATTTTAGTGGCTCTTGAGTAATATTAATGTGATAATGATTTATGTGAAGTTAATTTTCTTTAAAAAACCTATTAATTTTTATAATTTACACATAAATTAGCAATGAATACACTAATGATTTGCATAAGTGACACATTGCTGATTTAGAGGAGAAAATTATGGATTGTTTTAACTTTAAAGTTGTGCATTTTTCCAATGTGTTCCCATAACTGTTGTATAATTATTTTTATACTTCAAAAAAAATCCATCCTTAAAATAACAATAACTTACCTTGCGTTCTAAGATTTTAGTCTTATATTGATAATATATTATATTGAAATAATTTTTCTTTTCTCTAATGACAGAATATTTGAACCTATGGCAATAAGTTGTAATTTGTAGTAAATTGTCTTTGTTATATTTTACACTACATTTCAGTTCTGAACTGTACTACCAAATGTGATAACTGATTATGTGATGTAGACTTAGATGGAGATAAGCATTACCAAGTGCATACTTATTGCCACAAATTTCAATATGTGCACATTGCTTGAGTAAATTTTATTTACAGGCACCTTAAAGCATTTTTATATATTCTTGTAATGATTAAATTAATTAAATATGCATGTTAAATTTAGTATGATCAGTAAACATATTGGTAAAAATGATAATTTGATATGTGATGAAATATCCTGATTAAGTAGGGCCCAGTATTTACTGGAAGGTAGTTTGAAAATTCTGGGAACAATACAATAAATAATATTGAGTTGTAAAGGAAGAAGAATAAATGACAAAAATATTTTGAAGATAGCATTTTTTTTCATGTCCATTTATTGGTGTAATGATTTGGAAATGATAGGACTTTTAACTAAAATTAACAATGATTTCATTTTAGTTTAATTTCATAGCTTGGTAGTAAAGCTTTGAATGATAGCAGGTATCTTAAAGACTAGCTTAAATGAGCAGAATCATCAAAATCATTATACAATTCAACTGTAAATAGAACTGGTTGTTATTTTAAGAATTACAAAAGCATTTTTCAAATCTAATTACAGCTTCAGATTATTAAGATCCATAAGAGAAACTAGAGTTCAAGGCATCTTTTTTAATATAATTTTTAGTCATTTCCTCCATGATGAGACCCAAGTCATGGAAATAAAATGGTTCAAGAAAAATTTTATATTATCACAGAAAAAACATGGATTTTTCCTCTAACTTTAGCATAGAAAATGACTTTATAATTTAGAAAAATACATCAAAACGAAGGTCACATTTGCAAATGACTATAATAGAGATTCTTGAAAAAATGAAAAGGGAGACAGGTCTTAACCTAAATCATATGAATTAGTTCAAGTCATTAGAAAATATGCAGTGTTCAGTTATAATGCCCACATCCGTACATTGCAGAGTAAAAAGCTCCCCAAAAGAAACTGGTGTGCCATATCCCATGTTTCAGAAGCTTTACAAAAGTGCTTTCTAGCTCATATTATACTGTATACCAATATGTGCTTTATTGAGATTCACAAAATGGTAGAAAGGACAAAAGAGTGGAAGGAATGATTTTGAAAAACTAAATGATTGGTTGGAGTGTGACCAGTTCCATATGACAAATCATTTGAATGGCATCTCTTAGGTTCCAGGTTTAGAAAATCTGTGTCAGATTCCAGAAGACAGTATTTCTAGAATATTGAAACCATTATTTTAAAGTGCATCTAAAGGCCTTCATGGTTCAAAGAATATTTCCTCTGCAAAATCATGAAAACTGCAAACCTCGTTATTAGCTCCATTGTTATAAGGCAGTCTTGATGTATTCATTTTTTGGATTTTGTGATGTTCATAATATCCTGGAAAAATAAGTATTGTTTTATACATAATTGAAGTTGGTGCATACTCAAAATATTTCTACCCAGTGTGTGGAGTGTAGAGGGGATATATGGACAGTTTCTAATCAGAAATCAAACATATTTAATACTTGAAGGAATTTTAATGCAGATATTTTCCATTAACAAGTAAGGAGTGTGTTTATAATCTTATCAGGAGACAGTAAGGCAACTCAGAAATTAACAACACTAGGAAAGCAGGCTGAAAAGAACTATTATAGCCCAAATCCCGAAGTTGTCCAGCAGAAACTATAAGATCAGCAAGTAGGGCGAGAGCTGGTTCCATGTAAGGGATTCAGCTACTGTCAGAGATGCTGTCCCACATAGAGAGTGGCACATACTGCCTTCCAATTTTCCACTAGTTCTTCCCATGGGTAAAATTGAGCTGGGTGTAGGTGCCAGATATTCCCGAAAGATCTCTCTCTTGTAGTCAGTCCCTCTACAACAAAGAGTAGAGCACTGAGATGGCAAAGAGATAAATTCTAGGCCTTGCAAGTTGAGAAAAGGCATCTCCCATCCTGTAATAAGAAAAACAAAACAGTAAGCTAAATACTTAGCCCAACAATATTGCCCAGGAAGAAAAGCCAGCTGCTTGATAACAGGTTGATCACCTTACATCCTTCAGTCACTGAGATGTAGTAGTCCTCCATCACGGGAAGAGATACATACTTTGACATAAAGGTAGGTAAATACATATAGTTTCTTCTCTATTTGTCCTATTGAACACTTGCTAAAGCCTCCCATTGGTCACTCAGATGGAATTCATGCATCAATTGTACACAAGCGTTGTCAATCCAGAATGCAACAGACCTCAACTATGTCTGGGCTGGGATGTGTAATAGCAGAGTTAAAGCAGCAGCCATTCATGCTGCACAGATACTCTTCCACTCAATCCAAACACAGACTTTTCTCTTTTATAAACTTTTTAAAAAAATAATAACTGTTTTAAGATACAATTCACACAATATAAAATTTATCCTTTTAAAATCTAAAATTTAGTGGTTTTGTATATGTTTACCAAACTGGATCATCTTCACTGTAATCTAATTCTAGAACATGTTCATCATCTCAAAAGAAACATCACACCAATCAGAAGTCACTCCCATTTTCTCTCCTAGTCTCAGGCAACCACTACTTGTCTGGATTTTAATATCTGGACATTGAATGTAAATGAAATTATACAATATACAAGTAGTCTTTTGTGACAGATTTCTTGGACTTAGAATAATGTGTGCAAGTACTACATATGCTGTAGACACTGGATTGTTTTTACATTTTTGTTATTAATAATTAAAAATAATTTGATATTAATAATAACAAATAACTAATTGAAACTGACAAGAACAATTATATACATATTCTTATGAGGATATACATTCTCCTTTATTTTAGGTATAGGCATATGAGTAGTAGATCACTGGCCTAGCATATACAAGTCCCTTAGTACAATCCTCAGTATTGAAAAAGAAAAGAAAACAGATTAATCATAAAAATAAGGATTTAGTTCTAAAGCTTAATTGAACCAGACTGTATTGTTTACTGCACCTTTGTGGTATACTTAGGAAATGACAAGTGTGTCCTTCAAATTTATTCTTTACTCTCAAGAATGTTTTGAATTTAATGGATCCCTTCCATTTTCATAGGTTTTTAGAATCATCCTACTAACTTTGAAGTCAATTGGATTTCTGATAGGGATTTGCATTGAATCTGTAGATGATTTTGAGAAGCACTTTAATGACATCTTAACAAAATCAAGTCTCTTTATCCATGAATAAGGGTTCCTTTACTATTTATTTTGAGCTTCCTGAATGTTACAGGTGCATGTGGAGGAAATATCAGTTGGCACAGACTAACCATGCCCCCCCCAGAATAATATAATAATCTCAGGAATGAGATATGCATAGGGACTTAGCAAAGTTCCAGTATACCTTGGTGCTCTAGAAAGACATGCATATATGCAGAGCTATAGGTGACAGATAGGATATAAGAAAGCCACAGTTTATCAAACATGACCACAAGGTTCTCAGTAAGTAGTAAATGAAGATTAAGGAAATGGCACAGTGCTAGAACGTGAAGGTATGACTCAACGTATTTACAAAGAGTTCTTTTGGAAGGGTTGGAGATCTTGCACACTATTCGCAGAAATGTAAAACGTTAGAGCCACTATGGAAAACAATATGGGAATTATGCAAAAAATATAAAATGGAACTACCATATGATCCACCAATCCCACTACTGGATATTTATCTAAAGAAAATGAAATTACTATGTAAAAAAAGACTACTGCACTTCCATGTTTATAGCAGTAATGTTCACAGTACTCAAGGAGTGGAATCAATCTTAGTGCTCATCTGCAGGTGAAAGAATATAAGAAAATGTGAGATTTATATACAATGTTTTACTACTCAGGCAATAAAAACTTGAAAATTTCCTCAAAATCTTCATCAAAATATTTTAGAACTATGCTGACTTCATTTAAATAAAATTATCTACCAGGGCAAAAATTAATACAATTTTTTACTGCAATTTTAATCATAGTACATTATAAGACTATAAAATAGCACTGGAAACCCTGAAAAAGAGATAACATTATGCTTCAAGCCTGAAGGTCCTCCGTTAGCAGAATTCCGTTTCTTTGGAAGGAATCATTCTTTTCCTAAGGCCTTTAAATAATTGGATACATTAAAGAGTGGTCAAATATGTTGATTGACATATCAGTCTCTTCTTTAAAAATACCGTTACAGCAGTATCTTCACATACTTGAGTAAATATTGTGGTATTATGTCCTCTCCAAGTTGATATATAAAATTACTGATTGCACAGGGACAAAGTCATAACTATTTTGAATTATAAAGTACTTGTATTTCTCTTCATATTGCATATATTCTTGCTTTTAAATTGAATGTCCTCCCTTCTACTACTTCTATTCTCATTTTTATTCACTTATTTTTGTCTAGTAATTTTATTTTTGATTGGTACAACAAAATATTTGTACATATTTGTGAGGTACAATGTGTTGCTTTGATTCATGAATACATGGGGTAATTATCAACTCAGTGTATTTAGAATACCTATGATATTAAACTGTTGTCATTGCTTTATGGAAAGTATATTCCATAAAGATAAACATTATTGTTAGTCATATTGTAACAGTTCTGCAATAAAACGGAAGTGCAGAAGTCTCTTTAAAATTCCGATTTCATTTCCTTTGTGTATAAACCCAAATATTGAGTGAGATTGCAGGCTCAAATGGTAGTTCTATTTTTAGTTTTCAGAGAAACTTCACTTTTTTCTATAATGGCTATACTAATTTACATTCCTACCTACCACCACTTATCCACATTCTCACCAGTCTTTTTTTTTTAATAATACTTATTATATCTGGAATGGTATCTCATTGTGGTATTGGTTTTGTTTCACATTTTCCTCATAGTGATATAAAACATTTTTATCCTCTGTTGACAATTTGTATGTCTTTTGAGAAGCATCTGCTTTTGTATATATGTACATATACACACACATATATACATATTCTGGGTAACTCTTGTCAGATATATAGGTTGGAAATATTTTCTCCCTTTCTGTAAGTTATTTCTCTGCTCTGTTGATTGTTTGCTTTGTAGAGTAGAAGTTTTCATAGCAACAGGAGAAAACTATGAAATCTACAGGAAAACATTTTCAGATTTCAAATCATTATTTCATCAATTTCTCAGAGACTGCCATTAAAAATCTTATATACTATGAGATTATCATATTATTGTTAGAATTCTTCATGTATCTTCATTTTTCATTAATTGAGAACACCACTACTGAGTTTGTAAAAAGTCTCAAGTCTTGGGGATGCAAGGATGAGTAAGCAAACATTTTCTTCATGGAGCTTATGATGAGGAAAGAAGATGCCTGTACTCACATGCTATTTTAATAAAAGGTTATTAGAACAGCATGGAAAATAAACATATAAGTATTTATGGGTTAATAAAAGAATAATTTGTGCAGGATGAGTCTAAAAAAATGATTAAGGATATTCAATGAGTCAGACATCACGCAGACCTACAGAGTCAATTTTAAAGAAGGAAATACAGATCAACTGTGACTAATACAGAAAGCAGCCTATTAAAATCAGGGCACACAAATTGGCCTTTAAATTTGACACAAAGCAGCTAGTTTTATTAGAGAGATGAAAGGAACTGAGGTAATAATGAACTTCATAGAGAAATAGATGAAAGATGAATAGCAATCACAAAACTCTTTGAATGGATTGGATGAGAAAGGATAACATATGAAGTGTATATTGTAGTAGAGAAACTTTTCAACTAAAAACAAGTTTGTGGAATTCTGATGGCTCACGACATTCAGTCAAGAGAATTTTAAGAATATGGGGAGTTTCATAAGGAAAAGTCATTCAAAAGTCAAAAGTCAAAAGTCGACTGAATATATCAACTTTGCCAATTTTTCTGCCTTGTATTTCCACATGTTGTGACATACTATTTTTTATGATTTTGTAATTGTAATTTTTTCCATGTTAAAAAAGATTGCATATAATGTTGTTCTAGTGTAAATTTAGCAAATTGTAGTTAATTAGAGAAGCTTGTGTTAATGAAAAGTGTTTTCACAAATACTTGGTTAACAGTTTCACAAATGATAATTTTGATTCCACTACTGTGCTGTTAGTTGACAAATGTATCTAGCATGAACACTAGATAATAAAACTATAAAAATCATACATGTACATTTGTATACATTATAATGGAAATGAAATAGCTAGTTATTTAGTATTTACTAAAAGATAACTACTGGACTGTGGGCATAGGTCGGTGGTAGAGTACTTGATTTGCTTAAACTAGGCCCTGGGTTTGATCTCCAATATGAAAAAAAAAAAAAAAACTTACTGATTTTCCACCTGATTTTGTTTCTAATAATAGTAAAAAAGAGTATAATGATAAAATGTTATAGGGTGCTAATTTCACTGAGAACAAAATCTATTGTGAAGATTCATGCATGAAAACAAATTTTAACAATTTAAAAGAAGAAAGGCTAGATAGTATTGAAATTATTGGATTCTTGACTGTTTCACACCTAAATCTTGCTCTATTATATTTTTTCATATAGCAGGAACATTTATAACCAGTGAAGGGAACACATCTTAGGTGTAAATTTAATTAATTTTGATATTGTCATACCCTCATATAACCACTATCCCAATGAAGATATCTAACATTTTTATCACTTCAGCGATTTCCATTCTAACTTCTCCTGTTATTCCTTTCATATAGAGAAACCAGTCTTATTCTATATCTTCATAAATTAGTTTTGTCTGTTTGGGAACTACATATAAGTAGAGAATTCATTTAAGTGAAATAATTCTATCATTTGTGGCTTTTGTTTTATTCAGCTTAATGTTATTGAGATTTATCTATGTTGTTGGGAATGTTAGTAGTAAATTCTTTGTATCATTGAGTAATATCAAACCGACTGAATATATCAACTTTGCCTATTTTTCAGATGGGAAGTTGGGTTTTGGAGGTTTTATCTGATATAAATTAAGGATGATACAAATATTCTTTTTTAGGGGGGTGGTATCAGGGATTGAACTCAGAGGCACTCAAAAACTAAGCCATATTCCCAGCCCTATTTTTTGTATTTTATTTAGAGACAGAGTCTCACTGAGTTGTTTAGTGCCTCACTTTTGCAGTCTGGCTTTGAACTCATGATCCTCCTGCCTCAGTCTCCCAAGTTGCTGAGATTATAGGCGTTTCCCACCACACCAGGCACAGGTATACTTAATGTAAATTTTTTGTTGCAAAATAAGTTTCCATGTTAATTATTTGGCTACAAATTTCACAGTCTTTTAAATTACTATAGCTCTGTAAAATGTTTTAAAATCATTTGACAGTAGTTTATTTTTTCTGACTTTTTGCCTTCTTTTCCTCTGCTTCTTTCTTCTCTCTCTCTCTCTCTCTCTCTCTCTTCCTATATAAATATGTATTCATATATGTATGATTATATGAATACATGAATACATGAATATACACATATATATGAATACATATACATATTTATTATATATACATATACATACACACATAATTTTTCATACCTATTTAATTTGGTTTCTCTATTACTTTGTATTTCAATATTAATTTTAAGATCATCTAAATTAATTTATATTCCCCAAATGTATTATTAATTTTTATTTTTATATCATTCATTCTATACAAGGGAGGACAAATGACATATTCCCAAAGACGACTATATCGATTCTTCTAATCCATTCACATGAAATATTTATTTAGGATTTTTTTTCAATTTCTTTTCATGATTTTTATGGTTTTAATTTAGCAAGTTTGTACTTCTTCCATTTATCTTAGGTGTTTAATGCTTTAATAACACTTTCAAGCTATCCGATTTACTAAAACAGTAAAAAGAAAATATTTTAGTAAAAAGTAATATTTTTCCCTAGAAAAGAAAAATCATTGTACACTATGGAACTGCTATGAAAGATGGCAGTCCTAGTGTAGTGAAAGACATTATAGTATTCTTAAAATGTTAAATGTTATTTATAATCTGTGATTTTAAAAACTTATCAGAGACAAAATTTATTCGTCCAATTACACACATAATTAAGATCACATAATAATATACTTTACAAGAGCAGTCATTAAATATTACATGACCAAGGATGAAACCATTGATCTTCAAATAATGAAACTGGCTCATGCTGTAACTGTAGTTACCATCATCAGAGGAGACATGACTAGCAGGGTTGGACCTGGTAATCATGTAAATTCAACAAAGATCATTAATTTACACATAGAGAATGAACAAAAATGCAAAACAAACTTTATTTTATTATAGTAAAAACATGACTATCAATAACATGCTGCCTGATTTTAATTTAGTATTGACTTTGGTCAAATCTCTGAGGATAAAGGGCTTTTCAGAGTGCTGTGTAGTATGAAATTAAACCATTCATTTTGATATGGGTTTTTCAAACTCAAACTGGTAAGTCATTAAAGGGGGGGTTGCTTCCATCACTTTGAGCTATTCCTGTTTCTGATATTTTATCTTATATTTTGTTTTATATATGGCTGACTACATGTGATTATGTGTGATTAGATTTCATGACATTGATAAAACCAATAAAGAGAAAATTTAACATTTCAGTCAGTTTACCACACTAAAATATTTCAACAGTATGTATTCTTTATTTTAAATATCTGGAATATTTTACCCCAGAGAGAAATATCATGACTGGATAATAAAAATAATGCCTCAGTAGTTCTTGGGAAGAGCAAATGGTACAGATGACATAATCATTGAGAAATTGGCATTGGGATTTTGTTATGGTTTGTAAAAAATTATTTAAAGTGTCATGCAGAAAATTTAACAATTATATCTGTAAAATCAAATATCATCATAGTTTGATTTAATCAGAAGTAGGCACTGAATTGCCAATATAAAAATATATTTAACTTATAGATTTGAAAACAATGACTCTGCTATAGCACTGAAAATATCCTTCAGTGAGTATAAATAGAAATTGAAAACCTTAAATGGTTAAACTCAGATTGTTCATCTCAGATTTTATGGCATCTTAGTTGAAACCATATATCATAAAGTTTCTGTATCTCTAAGACATCTCGAGCCCTTGAAAGCACAATAATTTTGAAAACACAATTATATTTTGTAGAAAATATCACTTAGAAAGGTAAAGAATATTTCGAAGTAAGAATACCTTGGAAACCTAAAATATTAGTATAATTCTGATTAGGGTAAATCTAGTTAAAGTTAGAGTTCCATTTATGACATTCAATTTCATAATTAAGGGAATCTAGCTAGCTAGTTTATTTCTAGAAAACCCTGTTTTATTTTTCCTGGATTTAACTCTACAATGCTTACTGTTTCATCGTTGATGTTTCAGGTTTCTGCTTATTTAAATATTTGCCAAGGACAACTTCATTTGCTTATTAACAATTTCCATGTGATATTTTGTTAAAATATGATGTTTCACTAACTACATAGGAAAATATTAATTTTATTTTACTCTCTCACTTGTATGTAAGTGGTTTGACTTTACAGTTAGAAAAAGGAGCATTTTTGTTATTGTAAAATGTTATTTTTCATGACTTTCTGGGAATATGAGTTTTGTGACTCTAGCAGTTTAATTTCCAGGAAGTAGTGCAATGTAAGTTTTCCTTGACAAGTGAGAAATCACTTCATAATTTTTGAGTCTATATTCAATCCAACATCTTAAATTGCCTGACAAAACTGTCAAGCACTTCCTGCTATTCCATATGAATGATAATTATAAGTTAGGATATTTCAATTTATTATACATAATGAGTAAGCAAAGAAACCTACTAAAGGTTAAGCTAGATGAATATTTTAAGGCTTTCATCAACAATGCAGATATGGAGGCCTTAGGAAAGATTACAAATAGCATCAACTTCCTCATCTGTTGAAACTATTAATAGTTCTTTTCATTTTCAATAATTGTATTTTGTTTTTAAGTTTAAACACTGTACTTTAAAACTTACATGAACTTTATTATTTGCTTTTGTAAATCCCTGGTAAATGCTGAGATTTGCAAAAATTTAAAAAATTGCTGTAATAGAAAACAATATTAAGTGAAAAAATGATTATAAATATGAAGTAAAGGTTGTGTGGGAGAGAGAGGGGATGCTGAAGTGAGATCTAAACTGTTGAGGCAGAACCATCAGGGGTGTTAGCAATGCTCTGGGGGTTTCATCTCCTGAGGTTATTTGTTCATGGCAAATATTTAAAAGTAGAGATGCATTGGTTGATGGGAGAATTCCTTGTTGATTTTATATGGTATGTTAGGTTGTATTCTGAGATAAAGACTAGTGTTAAAACAGAACCTGGTAAAAGAGTTGTGAATATTCAGAAAAGGTATGTAGAAATCTGGATTTGAGAGTTAAGAACAAAGAGTAGGACTTGGTTGTAGCTCAGTGATAGAGCACTTGCCTAGCACGTGTGAGGCACTGGGTTCAATCCTCAGCACCACATAAATATAAATTTAAGAAAGGTATTGTCTCTATCTACAATTTTTAAAAAAAAGAACAAAGACTAAAAGGCAAGACTGAAGACTCAATGATGTTAGAGATGACTAGATTATTTTCCAACCCCCCCCTCTGTTCAAAGTTTAGAGAAGAGAAAAAAAATGTAGGAGTTCTGAATCAAGTATTAGAAAAGTCTGTAAACGTTCAAAACAAATTATTAATGATTTATCAAATACATTTTTGTGTTTTTCTGATGTGAGTTTTAATATAGTATACCTTAGATTTGCATTAAAAGTATTAAGCAAAAACAAATTTTCCACATTATTAGTTTAATTTTTTGTTAATATTTCACTGACAGAAAAATACATCTTAAAAGTGGCTTTTTAAAATAAAACCTATCAAGCATAATATAGTGAGTTTATCAGTCATCAACATTTCTCTTTTGTAGATGATTACTATATAAATATTTATGCTATAAAATCATGAGTCAAACTTTTAAGTGTGATTATGATATGTAATATAAAATTAGTTTAAATAGCTTTTACTTAGTGAATATTGAAAATATATTAAGTGATAAAACCAGAAAAATGTATTTTGAGCTAACTAATGAATTTTTGTTTATTTGGTATCAAAGTAGAGTCACACAATTGGCAATGATTCCTATATGAAGAATTAATAGCATTGAATAAAAGATATTTAGCTAAATAGACCAGGACTTATGTGTAGTGATATTTTTTTTTTAATTTGGAACCACTTTCTAAATTAAATTCTGAGGCAATCAGATATATAATTGTACAACTGACTCTGGAACAAAAAATTAAAATTAGTAAATTATGAAATGCCTTTCTTTTTATTATTAAATATTTATGTAATTTACCAAATTTTTTATAAAAATTCTGATCTCAGATCATACACACACACACTATGCACACTAGAAGCAAATATTATAATGTTTAGCACATAAAAGCTGCTGAACATGGAAATCCATGTAATTATCTCTTTAGTACTTAACATGTTTACATCATTAAAATTAATGCTAAGGATAAATAAGCAACTATTCTTCAAAAAACTAAGTTACTTTAGCAAAATGGGGATCCTGTTCTTAGTTATTTTGTGCCAATAATAAGGTATGGGAAAGATTCCAAAGAGAATACTTGTACATTTATGAATTTCCCTATACCTGATACTGATCCTAGTTTAATTATCTTTTTAAAGTAGCCTCTGACTCTTACTGCAGCAGTGTAACCACGTTTGATAGATTAATACCACTTAGGGTCTCCTCATTTCTGCAGAGCATGATTCACTCCTCAATTAATCCTTTAGAGCTGCTGCTTCTGCTGCTGGAAACCAGCCAAGTGAGAAATATCGTGGAGGAAAAAAACTAATGCATTAATTTTCTATTCAAAATTGTGAGGATGGAAAAAAGATTAGGGCAAACATACCATGGAAGGAACCATGCATGAAGAAAGGCGATAGTAAAATTCCACGGCACCAGCATAATAAAATATCCATTGCAAAGATATTCTGGAGATCAGATTAGAAAGGGGGTCTAGAAAATGACACTAAGTTTCTATGAAATTCTTCAGACACCCTTAGTAACATTGTGAATTATAATGTGATGCTCTGAAAAACAAACAGGGCAATCCAATTCTAGGTATTCTGGTATCATGTGATTAATATCACATTTTAGCAGAGTTCATATGTGTACCTAATATCTATCTAATTTTGCCTGGTATGTAGCAGGCTTTCCGTTAGGATTTGCTGCGTAGATATGATTCAATTATGTCAGTAAGAGTGCCTACAGTGTGTGGAAATTATTTTTGATGCTAGAGCTAAAATATCAGTAAAATAAATTTCCTTTAAAAGGAAACCAGGACAAAGTTCTATGTCCTGAAACGATAGATTTATAGATAGTTTTATAGATTCAGAGCTGATATGGAATTCTTCAAATTATTGACTTTGCAGCCCATGTAACCTATCTTTGTATTTAAAATTTAGATATTTAAAGAACATTTAATTAACATATTGTACATTTATTAATTATGAGCTAGTTGCTTTCAAATATAGAGAACACATTGAAAGAAAAAGTTCAACTAGGAACAGTAATTAAAAGTAAGGACTTTTATTCTCTCAATATTGAAAATAAATTTCTTCAAAATCTGAATTGAACTACCCTTTTCATAAATGTGTGTACTACAATATTTGCAAACAGTCTTCAAGTATTTAACAACTGTTTAAATGCAAAATTGAACTTAATAGTACATGACTGATGAGAGCTGCCATACAGGTGTTTGGTAGTAAAATAAAATATAGTATTTACAACATAGAAACTGAAAAATCTAGTGAAAGCTAGAATAACTAACAACAGTGAGCAATGCAAAAATATATTATTTAAGTGTAAAATGTACAAAGGCTATTATTGTTTTAATATCACATATCATGATAAAGAAGAGAAATGTTTAGTTAACTTAAACTCCATTTGCTAAGACATGAATAAGGAAAGCCATGCACACAGTAGGTGTTTTCTTCAGGTGCTATGAGAATGCATTGAGTAACACATATGATTGCATCACAGTGATTGACAATGAGTGCTTATTCATTGTCTCGTGAGAATAGGGATGGCATCTCTAAAATTATAGGTAGACTAATAGTCATTTTTCTATCTTTACAGCTTCAAGCTGAGAAATAACAGAGGATTTGCCCATTCTCAGTGTCACATATGCTCTCTTTGTGGGTGAAGATCAAGTCAATATTTCCAGTCTTTTGTTTATTCAAAAATGAACTAAAAGAATTTAGCTGCTTTCTTTTTATATGGATACCATGGACTCTATAAATGCATGCTTCTAGATTTAGTTTTCAAATGTCATCTTTATGTGAATAACTCCCAAGTTACATCCCTAGTTTGTTCCATGGTCTTCTTGTCAGATGTGGATATCTAGACGCAAACACATCTAAAGTAGAATATTGAAAATAAAACTCCCTAATTATCTCCAAATTCTTTGCTCTCTGGTCAGCTTCATTTCCCTAAAGGGCAATTGATCCTCTTAGTTACTCAAGCCAAAAGCCCTACAATTACCACTGCATTTCTCTCACCTTCAATTTATATCTGTTTCTTTAGCAAATTATGTTATCTTTACTTTCAGAATAAATCCAAAATAAAACAATTTCTTAGCATAACCATGGTAACATCATGATTCAAGCTTCTTCACTCCTTGCATAGGGAATGTCATCAGCTGAATAGTGAATCTGAACCAAATAAAATATAGATCAGATAAAGGTATTCAAAGAAAAAGAAACTATTGTACAATAATATTAGCTGTTTATAGAATTGAGAAAATATAATTAAAAACAAGGTCTCCCAACCCTGATAAACTCTACAAAGAAAGAGGGGATAGAAAACAGTTTTGTTGTTGAATAAACTTTAAGGCAGAATGTGGAGAGATTGCAAAGACAAATAGAAATCTTAGCTTTTTTATACATCCAATCAGAGGCAGTCCATTTCACATATGTTCTCAAGATGATCAGTAACTAGTCCTCAAGTAAGAGGACATGACAGTACCATCTGTCACACAAAAAGTTCATCTTTAATTCACCTGTTAACTAAAGTGACCACCTGTGTTGCTAATTGCCCTAGTTCAAAGGAAGAATGTGCCCCTCGGATCTTTTTTTTTTTTCTTGAGAAGATAATTTTTCATTGTGTGGCTAAACTTCTGACTCTATCTTCCCACAGAAAAAAGAAATTAGGGAATTAGGACATAGCTCAGTGGGTAATAACCAGAATACTGACTACCAGGATACTGTGGGTTCAATCCCCAGAATAAAGAAATACATATACAGAGAAAGACAGGGAGAAAGGGAAACTAGATCAGGTCTTCATTTGCTTTGGTGATTGAAGAGATCATACTCATATCCCCAGAAGACACTGCTGGATCTTTAAGCTGGTTGGAGGATTATTAAGCTATTTTAAATAACTTATGTATGTCTTTTAAGGAGACAGATAAAATTTACGATGACAAATTTTCTAGAGTAAATGAGTATGAAATGATAAAAAATTAAGCCTTCCTTCCTTATTTTTTTATCATGGCCTTATTAATAACACTCTAAATTTAAAAATTTTAATTCCCATCAACTGGATAATGCACAAACAGGCTACATAGTCACACAGAAGATTATTTAGCAACAATAAAAACTAATGAGCTTGGCCTATAGAAAAGAGAATAATTGCTAACATGGGGAGAAGAGAGAAATGTCTCAGGTGATGGAAATGCTCTATTTATACAGGAAAATTAAGATTATATTTCAATGTATATTTTTCCTTACAGATGAAATGTCCATATTACTATTCTATCATTACTAATAATTCCTTATGGATGGTGGAATGTTTGATTTGGGGATTATATATGGAGGATTCTTACATTTTTACTTTTGGTTTATCTTTACTTACATGAATATATGTCATCCTAAAGATGAATACATGGATACAACACAATTCTCAAAATTTGTTCTTCACCTGAAATTTGCAGAATCAGAATCTTAAGTAAATTCTAGAAATTTGCTCTTTCAAAAAACTTCAGATTTTTTTCAACCTCTCCATTTAAGACATGTGATATCACATTTTGTTAGTTAATTGAATCATTTATGAACATGCAGTGCAAAATCTAAATGACAAAAACTGCACTATTTGTTAGGCATTAAGTAATAAGATTAAAAGACTAATTTCTAAATTTCAAGGCATCCACAATCTGGTAATGGAAACGTTTACGGGAGGGAATTCTACAAAATGCCCACTGTTTCTAATAAATACTTGAAGGTATTTCCAAGAGAATACAAAGTAAATAACTGTGAGAGTGGACAGAAGCATCAGAAAAGGCATAACTACCCATTCTGAAGAAAGGGTAGAAGTTTTTCAGATATGCATACAAAGGAAAAAATATTCCTCTTAGGGAAAATCAGAATGAAAGAGGAACTGAGGATTCTATTTTAGAAAAATTTTACTCTTGTTGTCAATTACCAGCACAAAATTGAAGAACAAGACAATGCCAGGCCAAGAGTGAATCTCTACTTCTTAATCCTGTTTAAAAAATACTATTATAGCAAATCTTCATACATGTCTAACATTTTAATTAAAATTCCCTTAGGAGTATTCCAAATAGTTCTTATATTTTGTAAAAAATCCTTGGGTAGTATAGAATGGATGAGCTTCTATTAAGTGGACTGAATATATCATGTGGTCATGGTTTTTGGTGTCTTAGAAGTTCAAAATTCATTTTGAGTTTCTCCTATTAAAAAATAGATACAGCAAGATACAGTTTTACTTGAGCACTACAGTTTGATTATTTCATATGCTACTAGTTGCACTTTAACATTTTTTGATGATGCATTGATTGAGTCTTAAATTTTTATTTTCTTCCATTCTTCATTTAAGAATCTATCTTTGATTTATCACAGTCTCAGAGGAGGAGATATTTATTTAATATTCTGATTTTCTTTTTTCCATAAATTAGATTATGTAATAATGTTTTACTCCCTGTAGTGTAGCATTCTGTGAATGTTTTGTTCCATGGATTAGACAAAGAGAGATGAAAGGAAGGGAGGGAGGATTGGAAAAGGAATCTGACAAAACTTTCCTATGCACATATATGAATACATCACAGTGTATCTCAACATCATGTACATCCACAAGAGTAGAATCCTAATTAGAATAAGATACATTCCATGCTTGTATGAATATATCAAGATAGACTATACTGTCATATATAACTAAAAACAACAAATAAAAATTAACATTAAAAAAAGAGTGTTTTGTTGTTGATATAGCACAGTGAAACAAGAAAAGAGTTGATATCTGGTTAACACGTGGAATTATTTACTGATCTTGCATATTACTTATGTCCTCATATTTCTTATTCCTTTTCTGTAATCAAGTTTTTAAACCAATTTCACAGCGTTGACTGAAACCTTTAATGACAACAACAACAAAAAGAAACCATATGATACATAGAGGGAATCTACAGGGGAAAGCAAAATGTATTAATACAATGACATTATGAATTTAAAATATCAAAAGGCAATGACAATTTCAACTATTCTTTATAATAAAATCTGACAAAAGTCAAGTACTGATCCAATATATCAAAAATTTCAGAAGGAAACTAATTGTTTGAAGCTTCACAGTATCATGGTAGAATACACAGAAATAGCTTATTTCTGCACAGTGGTTTAATGAGACATGAAGTCTTTCATTCTTTTTTTTGTTTGAAACTCATTTTACCTGTGAAAATCACATTGTTCTGATATATTCTAATGTAGTTGGTTTCTTTTCAAATTTTCCTTAATATATATAAAGTGAAAAGGGAACTATAATCCAATTCACTTATTAATCCACTTTTTCTTTTTCTACTTTGCTTATTTTCACTCATTATACCTGAGAATCTGAAATCATTACAGTAGTAGAAAGAGAGTCAGCCAGCTCTTATTCAAGCTTGTTTCTGCCTGGAGACACCATGTTTTTTTTTACCATTTCTTGCCTGTCTCTTCACTTACACATGTGAGTGGAAGTAAAGCCTCACATTTTGGACAAAGGATTTTAAGAAAGAGTATTATCCTATGTAGGATGACATTCCCCTGCATTTGTGGAAGACAAGTGGGTCCAAAGAATGGGTGAAGATTTAAGATAGAAAAATAGACAATGCCTGAAATCATTCCATGGAAGAGACTACCTCCCAACAAAAGGCATCCACTTCCATGTATTGTCTATCTTCAAATTAAGCTTGTATAATATATGAGCCAGTTTACACTCGTGATCTCTTTAAGCTGTCGTTTTACACACATAAACTTAAATGGGTCAGTTGTGAATTATTTAGCAGTTGTCAAAAGACTGTAGGTCAGAAAATTCAATTAAAACTTTTGAATAATTTTTTAACTTCCCTGGCTCTCTCTCCCCTGATACCAGTTGAAATAGAGCAACTGCACACAATATTTCATTTCACATATTACATTTTTAAAGACACTTTTTACAAAATACTTTAAACATTTGGAAAACTGAAAAGAAAGCATAGGAAAATGCTTCTCATCACATTTTTCCCTGTGAGAAGTTGTACTTCGCACCTTACATTTAAGTTTATGATTTGGAAAGAATAAAGCAAAGAGTCTTTATGCAATAACAAGACAATAAACTCATTCATTTAAATGAAAAACTTTGTTTACAAGAAATACATTATCAGTGATGCATTATCATTGTTCATGTTTGTTAGCTAAGGTTCAGTTAACTGAAGTAAATAATTTTGTTATCAAAAGAAGAATGAATGGTTTCAGTTGTGGCTGACAGGGAGAAATTGTTTTTGTGGGGTTTGGAACTTCCTGCGAAGATTTACAGTTACAATGCAACATTGGAAACAGCTGGAACATAATTGTCTCTACTTTATTCAGCCCCCTATAAGGAATAGACAATAAAATAACCCAAGAAAAGATGTTAAAAAATTCTACAGTAAAATATAAATTCAAAATCATAATATCAATAAAGAGATCATTTAATACAAAATTAATTGGACCTAGAAAGAAATATACAAAATTTCTTATCAGCTACTAAAAACATGAACAGGAAGTCATTTTAAAACTAACATAATTACAAAGAAACTATAAAATAAAATATGATAAATCCAAGATTTCTGCTACACATTTCCATAAATCATGGTATTTCCAAAAAGCAAACAAAATAGCTAATATCTCATAATGCCTAAATAATAAAAAGTCCTGATAAGGAGTCATTTTTCCCTGTAAAATCTTACCCTCAGTTACATTTATTTATAATCAGTGTATGAACTAGACTTATTTTTACAAGCAGGGGCTGTAGATTTAACCTTGGAATAAAGGTGAAATTGTACTAATTTTATCGTTAAAATGTTTGTACTTTTAAACATCTCAGTATTACTGATTCTGATACACTAAAGTGTGATCATGCAATCACATATGCAATTTTATTTGATGAAGTGAAATAAAGAGATTCTTAGTGAAAATCTGCAATTCTTATAAAGATAGGAACTATCTTTATTTTAGTTATTCTCCAGAGACATTTTTTTCCTCATTCTATGCTTAGAACAAAATCCAAGAAAATTATTTCAAGACTGGAGGCATGGGTATAAGCAATGAGAATAGCATGAAATATGCTCTTTCATTACTGTGCAATTTAAAAGATCAGATAAGACATCACCTTCGTGCCTGTTCCTCAATATGGAATCCAGTGGGATAGAGTAAATCATAAAAGAAAGAAGCAAAAAATATGCTTAGGGTAAACCAATTAATATATCATAATTAAAATTTGGGGAGTTGAAGTTCAATATGAACAAAGTACATAAATGTGATTTAATAGAAAGACTAGAGACCAGCTCAAAATAGGAATATACTATAAATCATCTGTATTTTTCAAATTTTATTTACTTTGTATTTGATTGCAATAGTCACTTCTAGAGTTAGACAAGCACTACTTACTTTCCAATTTTAATCAGAACACAGTTTAATGTAATTTAAAATGAGATGACAAATTAAAGATATAAGATGGACACAATCCCACACTTTCCTCATTACTATATTCTAAATTTTAATTGTTGATATTTAAAAATGTTAGAAAAAGAGATTAGATTAAGGAATTAACTAAATAAAACATTTACATATACATAAACATTTTCGTTTAATTAGTGTATGTGTATATTCATATTTCTACTATGTTTGAGTATGTAAATAAATATAAATAGTGAATGAAGTATAGATATGTATATGTGTGCTCTGATACTATAACAAAATATCTGAGGCAGGCTAACTTTATAAAGAAATTAGTTTTATTTAGCTCATAGCTTTGAAGGTTGAAGTTCCAAAGAACATAGTGCCAGCTCTGAAGAGGGACCCATAGAAAATGGAAAAAGCACATGTGGGAAGAAAAGGTCACAATTCCAACAGAAAACCAGAGAGAAAATTAGAAGTTGCACTCACCCATAACATTCTGTTCTCAAAAGAGTTCAGGAATCCCTAGAAAGCTATCTTAATCTCTTACCAGAGGAGCTCCCACAGACATCTGAATACCTCCCACTAAGGCCCACCTCCAAAGGGTCTATACCACCTGCCAACATTGCCATTTTCATGACCGAGCCTCCCAGAAGTAACCCTTGGGGGACATTCTTAAACCACATTGAAACCATGGTGCTCGCTTGTGATTACTTGCTCATGTGCATTTGTGATCTCTCTCTCAGTCTCTCTTTCTGCACACACACACACACACACACACACACACACACAAACTACCTCAAGGACTGAGCCTTATCCTCAGAGAATTAGGTTAATGCTCATGAAGCAAACATAAAAATCAGCTAACATGGTGACCTTCACAATGAAGTTCTTGCTCACCTAGTTTCAACTTATAAAGGAGACACAACTATTCATAGTAGTAATCAGTAGAGCAAAACAGGAAGTGCACTTATTTCTTTTTCTTCCATGTTTGCCAGTCAGATGAAAATATAAAGATATGAACACATGAATGTGTGTGCATATAAATGTGTACACAAGTACCACCAGACTATAGACCATCTTTAAGAAAATTTGAAAAGGGCAATTTCTCTTTGTGGATAAAGCCCTATAGAAGCATCCCTTAGTGAACAGATGAACCATTTTTGGTAAAGAAGGAAATGTCCCCAAGATCACACAGACCTACTACCATCATATATCTCAGTCCTTGATCATTCCCTCTGCTGGGTACCTTTGTAAAGTGCATAAATTGAACAATGAGTCAGTACCTGGTTTTAAGGTCAATGATACAGTATAAACTATAAAGACAGAATGTAATGGACAGGAAAACTGAGAAGTCTGAGTATTGACCTAGTCCAACTAACATTTACTTGCACAGGAGCAAATTATTCCTCCACTCAAATGTTGGCAGACTTTATTCCTGTACTTGTACTCCCACAGGTGATAGTGGCTGTCTTAGCAGTTCCCTCCTCATGTCCCCTTGCCTTGACATTGGGATGCTTTATCAATTGTTTATTGCTTTATCCTCACTATGGCCCCAGGTCCTTGCCCACTTCATCTACTCTTTGACAAAGGTGCCAAGAACGTTCAGTTAAAAAATAATATCATTAATAAATGGTGTCTGGAAACTGTGTATGCACATATAAAAAAAGGAAGTTAGTCCCTTAAATCTTATAATAGAAACAAAAAGTATCTCCAAGTGGATTAAAAACTTAAAATATATGAATGAAATCTATAAAACTAGTCTAAGAAGACATGGGGAAAGAGCTCCTTGACACTGATAGAGAATGGTGGTTGCCAGAGACCCAACAGTGGGAAATGGAGAGCTGTTTGTAGAGAGTAGTGTAGATAATTTAACGTACAATAGCAAGTTCTACACGTGTAGTTAACAGAATGGTAATTATAGTTAGTTATAAGTTTTACTGAAATGTGCCAAGAGAGTATATCTTAAGTACTCATATGACACAAGAACATAAATGGATAACTATATCAGATGATGGAAACGATAAATATCTTGATTATGGAACTTACTACACCAGATATAGCAAACAACACATTTTGTGCTTTAAATATATGCATTTTGTCAAGTGTGCATCAATAGAGTTGAAATATAAATAAAAAATAAAATAAAATTATAAAAACTAGAAATTTAAAAAGGTGCAAAAGTACTTTGTTAAGTAATATTATACTCACTAAAATCTGAAGCAGAAGACCTGAGTGTGCACCTTTGCATAAGGGAATTTGAAAACTCTAGCAAATTGGCATAAAATTAAAATTACCATTGCCAAATGGAATTTTGAAATAGAAAATGAAGTCTTCATTAAAAACCTAATATTGGGGGATATAAGAGAATGCCATTGGCCATGTATCATGTGAAGAACTTATAAATTGAAATGTGAGGATGGTAGTGGTCTAGTGAAGAAGGTAAAATATGTAGATGAGAGACTATGATGCATGTGAAGAACTCAGAGTCTGTTGAAACCCCTGAAATATCCACCCATTCACTGACTAAAGGTTGTAATTTATTTCATAAGCTAAAGTCTTTCTTCAAAGTAGATTTATATGGGCATAGAATATATCAGACAGTTCTTCCTACCCTACATGTTCAAAATTCTATTTTACTACTTGCAGTCTTTGATATATAAACATCATAAACTTGCCATTCAAATGGGGGAAATAAACATATTTTATAACTTCAAAAGAAATAGTGAAAATAAGGAAAGAAAAAGAGAAATGTAGTATTCAGAAATGAGGTCTTCCACAAAGCACAGAGAAAGACAATAATTCAGTAGAAAGCTATGACTATGTGATATAAATTTATCATATGTAGTTCAAAGCATATTTATTTAATCAATCAATTCTTACTCAGGAATATATGGTTATTAATTTACATTTTCCAAAACATATGAACTTACAGTGTGAAGATATGTCTCAGAAACACATGGCATAGTACCTCAAGAACTCAACATAATTTTAAATATTACTAAGGTAGAATGTGTGTATAGTTCTTTTTAAGATGGATTTATTTTATGTTTGTGTACCTGAGTGAATTTTTTAAAAATTTGAAATTATTTTTATAAAAGTAATTCATAAGGGTCTCCCTGAGGCTAACATATTTACAGAGAGTTAGGATGGATTTTTTAAAAATGAAAGAACAGGATAAGTAGAAAAGAGGATTACTCTCAACATGCATGTAAGCCAGATACTTTATTTTGAGAATTCATTCTCAAAAGTGATATTCCTTAACATCACTATTATTTCATTATTTTCAGCTCAATACAGTGGAATTAACCTTGTTCTTTCTACTTATGCTTTTGGTATTACTCCTTTCTATTTACCAGTTCCCTCACCTCTCAGTTTCACCACTTCAGTATCTGACCCACACATTTTGCTTCTGATCATGCATTTCCTTAGCTGCTTCCCTGGATCAAACTGCTATTACTATACAACCAGACAATTATTTTACGTTAACTGGATCCCATATTGCTAGATTCCCTTCTCTTCCAAATCTGCCTGTGAGATTGCTCTTCTGAACTTATCTCCTTTTTCCTTAATATATTTATAAATTTGAACTGAATAAGTAAAAAATAAGCTTTTAGATGTCTTTAGTAACCATAAAGCTTAAGAATCTATAATAGACAAAATAATAATGAAAAATATTTATCTTTAATGTGGTCTAAAAGCAATATGAAGTATATAATACAAAATTATATCAATTTTTAATTAAAATGTATAAATTTCAATGTATGTCATTAGATTATTATTTATCATCATTATGCTTGCAATAATTACCAAATATCTATTGTTATTTTTGTCTAGTTCCATTTATTTTATTTATTTTATTTTATTTTATTTTATTTTATATATTCTATATCCTCAGAGCATTTGTTAAAATATTATTTCATTTATTCAGTTTACAATTGAATAAAAGTGCATGTTTACAAATTATTCTTCCAACATATCTGCTTATAAAACCACTTGATCAGGACAGCAATCTTCGAACCTGGACATTTAAATCATGTTCTGCTTATTATGTAGTTCTACTTTACCAAATTTGGGAAGGGGGCAAAATAAAATAAATGACTGATTAAAACTTGACAGAAAAATAGCATCTGTGAAATGCAAAATTTATATACCTAGTACTCAGATATAAAGGTATATTTTCCATTTTACTTGTTCCAATTTTTCTAACACTCCAAGAGTTTATGATGCCTTTGTATTCTCAAAATCTCATAGCAATGCCACCTTCTTTTTTCCACTTTTTCAACTTAGGTTGCTTGGAACATAATAATAATTGCTACATAGAAAATACTATGAACCACCTGAACATTCTGCATTCATGACCATCTCCAACTCCATGATAAAATTGTGCTTTTCTTTTCTGACCCTCTGGAAAAGTTCAGAGGTTATGGCTGTTGATAAGAATTACACATTTTTTCAAAATCCATTTTAAAAAATTTGTGGTGAATTTAAATGGAATCTCCATTTTGCCAAAATAAATTCATTGATTCAATATCTTCTATAAACTCACTCAAAAAAATACTCAGAAATAATGTCTTACCAGTCTTTTGGGCATCTCTAAGTCCAGTCAAATGGTGCAATAAACCATAAAAAAATAGTAATACTAGGTTTGGATTTTATGGAAACATGTTTCAGAGTCTATAGTAAGAAATCCATCAAAGAAGATATTAGTATTTCTTTGTACATTTTCTAGAAGGAATTGATCTATTTTTTCCAAGTCTTTAGTACAACTGTATTATAATATAGTAACAATGACTTAAATGTTTTACTCCAAAGACCTGTAATGTGGCTTCAAACACACTTGTAGAATAATATTTATAATTTATTTGTTCCATAATATGCAAGCAACTTTTCCGTTTGGTAAGATACACATTAATTCTTGAAGTTTTGTAAGTAATTATTTAATAATCAATTCAATTCTATTTCCCAAAGTTCATTCATGACACATTTTTTCTTTTTTCTACAATTTACCAACTTTTTATTTTTTCAGGTGATTTTAATTTTCAGGTGATTTTAAATTTCAGGTGATTTTCCAGTTTTCCTTTCTTTGTTCAATATATTTTGAACCTATTTTGATCAAGAAAATTGAAGAAAAGGAAAAGGTAAATTTTAGGCACTAAATTATGTACATCTGCCTCATTGCTTCATATTCCTAATATACTCATTTAACTTAATTAGAAGATGTTAAGCACTTCAGTCTGAAGGAGTAGATGATGAAAAGACTAACCCAAATCCTCTGACCTAAAAATCAACCAGGTCTCATTTGGTCTTCTTTGTCAGCCTGAGTAAAACTACCCCTACCTTCATTTATTTCAGTATCTGAGTAATCCTATCCCAACAGAAAGTCAGGGTTGGAAGGCCAATGTAGATAATGTCACTTCTTACCAAATTGATTTTCAAGAACATAAAATCTATAAAACCTAAAGAATATGTAGCAAAGAATCCACTAGTAGATAAAATGCATATCTAAAAGTTACAGTTTTCTGTTACTGTCTTAATTGTTTTTTTCCTCTAAAGATAGCTGAAAGGACAAGTCATCTGCATTGTAGTTTTCTCCATTGCACTACTTTTGAAATAAATTTGTCAATTTAGATACTTCCATTATGAAAATATTTCCACTGTTAAAATCACTACAAGTGTCCTTATTGTTCCCAATTCAGTTTCCTAGACTTTCAAAAATGAATTTAGGCTGTAATAGAAGGAGACAAAGAAGAAATACCAGTAAGAATGATGCCCTAGAAACAGAAGATTTTGAGAAAAGTGATATATTTGGAAGATGTAATAATTACATCAGACTTTACTAAGATAGAATAGAGATTTGAAAAGTAAGAGGAAAACACTGCGTTTTTTCATACATTCTGAATTTTTCCAGTATGTCATTGACATAATTTGAAAAAATGCCAAAACTTTTAGCATTGTGGAAGATTACTTTTATTTCAATCCCATAAATATATGCAGGGCCATTTGTACCATCTGCTGTGTAAACTTCTATAAAGAGAAGGACAATAGACACTTGTGGACATCGTGTTAAAATGCCATTCCAAGGGATATACTGCATCAAAGAGAATAATAACAAAATAAATAGAATGGCAAGAAGGTTATGGGTTAGAACAGGACCAAAAAAAAAAAAAAATGAAAGCTGAAACTTTTTATTATGTTGTCTTCAATGTGTTTAGAAATATTTATACAGAAACCTGACATTCCTTAGTGATGCCAAGTAAAATAAACCTTCATCAAATTATTTTTGGGAGTGATTAATAGATTAAAAAACATACCATTGGGTCACATTCATTAATTAAAATGTATTGTGTGTATTCCCACATTGTAGGAAATAAAAACTAATAAAAAAGTATTTTGTGTTAATTAATTTAAATATTTATAGAAAACAAACCATTTATAAGTATTAAACTGTTATTTTATAAAATATGTGCTATGTTCTCTAAACATAGATTTTGTTATCGAGTTAATCATGGCATAACTCCAAGACTAGTTTTAGACTTAGATATCTATGCAGAAAAAATGTCCTACTTTCCTATGACTATGTCTCCTAAGGATTCTATGTCAACTTCTCAGAGGGTAAATATCCCCTTGGCCTACACACACACCCTTCCCATAGGGGAAGAAAAGAAAGATTCACTCTTTCCAGGACTCTGACTCTTTTCCAGGAAATTTTTTTCTCTGTTCCTTGGCTGACATTAGAATTGGATTGTGCTATTCATTTTTTGGAAGCATTATAAAAAATTTATATCTGAGTCCATCAGCTCTTATTCTAGAAAGGTAAAGTTCTATGATCTCTCACTGAAACTGAAAATTAATTTCTTCAATTGCTTATTGAGATTTTTATTAATTCAAAAAAAGTAGATAGTAATTTCTGTGACTACATAAAAATGAGAAGAATAAAATTATTGTAATTTGGTTAATGTACTCTGAGTTTCACAATGTGGCATCGTGATATGTCAGTTACTTTATACTTTTATTTTTAACTCTGAATATTTGTACACACAAGCACATCCATACATTAATGAGCTTAATCATATCCCTCCAAAAGTTATTTCCTTATCATAAGACCAAGAATTATGAATGCCACCTGATAAGGAAAAAGGTAACTTAGATTAAACAGAAACGGAAGTTATCTGATATTCAACAGATGGGTCCTATATCCAATGGGAAGTGTCCTAATAGTGAGGCAGAGGATGATTTTGTAGATTCACATGGATGACAAAGTAATGTGACCACTGGGTAGAATTGAAGTGATGTGTTAATAAGTCATGGAATCCTGACAATCACCAGAGGGTGATGGGTTAAAGAATGAATTGTTCCCTTTATGTCCTCAGAGAGAATATGGCTCTAATTTTGAAATTCGAGTCTCCAAAATTATGAGACAATAAAGAATTTGAGCCACCAAGTTCTTTGTAATTTATTACAGCTGCCTTGAGAAAGTAATATAGTTTCTTTGAAAAGTGAAATAAGTACTATGGAATTCTCACACATTTGAGAATATAATGGAGAACTAAATATCACAAGGGTGCACTTTTTTTAAAAAAGAAATTCAACAATTAGTATTTATTATTCACATTTATTGAACTAATAAAAAATACCAACCTGCTCCACATATACCACAAAGATAAATAAGCATGATCTCTTCATTTTCAGGATCTCACAGTATTGACATGGAGAACCTATAGCTTATGAAAAAGCTAGTCAAATATCAAGCTTTCATGGAATGACCCATAGTTGATGCTCAAAAAATAGTTGCTATTATTTGTTGATGTTTTTGAAAAATACATATCATCCAATCTACGCATTGTAAAATTAAAATCTAGTTTTTGTTGAGGGACTAGAGGAGATCTAAGTTATGAGAGTGATTAGGGGAAATCTCCCCTATTCCATTTGTGTATTGAAACATCTGGGAATGCAAAACTTTGCATTTTTGCTTGGGCCAGAGCAACTGGTAACATATTTACCTCTCTTCCCCAAAGTAAGTGAGTCAACCAGGTGCTTAAGGAAGCAAATGTCACACCATTATTCTATACTTGCCATTTTTTTCTTTCCAAATCTCCCATCCAACAAAAGTTCTCCACTTTTCAAGAGTAACTAAAGGAAAGCTCCTAAGTCTAATGAGAAAAAATATATATATAAATGCATAATTATAACTGAATAATGCCTCCCATACAAATATGTGAATGTCCTAAAGCCCTAAACTTATGAATGTTACTTCATGTAGTGAAGTAACATGTGATTAAGCTGAGGATCTTCAGGTATTAGATTATCCCAAATGGGCCTCATATAGCAACAAAAGTCCTTCTCATAAGGATGGGTGGAAGGAATCAGAGTCAGAGAAGGTGATATGATTATGGATTAGAGTGCCAAGCTCTGAAAGTGAAGGAAGAAAGAGCCACAAGTCAAGGATGACATGTAGCCATCATAAGCAGAAATGAGGCAGGGAATAGGATATTCTCTCAGAGTCTACAGAAAGATCCTTTTTAATGGACTATTAGATTTCACCCCAGTAACACTGATTTTGGACTTCAGACTTCCAGGAATATATGGGGAAAAAAAGTTGAATTAAGCCACTAGATTTGTGGTGATTTATTATAGTAGCAAAAGAAAACTAATAAACTAATATAGGAATGATAGGAATGATGAATATATGATGATCATAACAGTCAATAAGCATTCAGCTATACCTGCACAGAAGGACCTATTCCAAGACACATGGAAAGGAGTCAATACTTGTTATTTAATTTCATTCCTATGGTAGCTACAAATAGAAACTTGATGGTATGTGATAAAGATCTTTGCTCCCTGGACACAGCCTATGGCCAGGTTTTTTTGTTTTGTTTTGGTTTTGGATTTTTGGGGTTTTTTTTTTTTTTTTTTTGCTCATTATTAAAGACAGGATAAATATTGACATTTTAATTTTTTTTACCTCACTTCCTTGCTGCAAATAATTAATGTTGTCACCCAAAAAGGTGTTAGTCTGTTTAAATTCTAGCCTACATAATCAGAAGCTCAGACATGATTTCCTCACACATTGACCCTCTTTTGATTGTAGTGCGTAGAGAACATATTGCTTAATTCCTTTGTATTTATTTTTAGCTTTCTCAGAAGATAGACAAGTAGCCAGTTGCTTAGGAATCTGCTGCTCTGTGTTCTGGATGGGACTTGACTTCGCTCCTCTAAAGAAACTGAAGAAAATTCTTTTTAATTTGTTTGTTTTCTTTTTGCTGTTTCCTGGCTGGAGGAAAATGTTTGTTTTGGTACAGAGAGCTACTTCTTTTCAGGGAGATCCATTTGTCTCATGTATGGCAGAAACTATAGTTCATTCTTCTTAATGAATTAATTGAAATTTATTTTAAAGTTACATTTCAAAGGATACTTATAATGCTGCAATCAACATTATTATACTGTTTACAACCCTGGGCTTTGCTTAGAAACAATGTAAAACCTTGCAGGATGTCAAAGGACAGATGCTTGTGTAAATAGCAAGCATATCCATATCATCAAAAGTCCTTCCAAGTAGAAATAGAGGGAGCAGAGGGCTTTGGTTATATCCCTGAAGCCAGATGCCTACAGTTCCACTTTTACTCTGCTGTTTTTACTGTGATCTTTAGCAATCTACTAAGCTAGTATCACATTCTTTCACTTAAATTTCAGGGGAAAATAATACGTGTTTCATAGGACTGTTATAAAAAGTAGATTAGTATTTTAAGATGCTTAGAACAGTATTTGAAGGCTAGAAAGTGCTAAAACTTATATTAAAAATAAAGGCTGGAAAAAAGTTACAGGATGATAAGGTGGAAATTATGGAAAGTTATCAGAATTCCAAAAGTTTTGAACTGAAACAAAAAGTAGAGTTAACTGCCAATCAGGGGTCATAAAGATACAAACAAAAGAAACAATTATTTCAGGCAAAAAGAAGAGTATATTTAAATCATATAGGAAATCAATTTTAAATGGCAAATAAAAGGGACAACAGTGGCTGAAATAAGGAACTAAAAGATTGGGAGCTGAAATTTTATGGACTAGTTTGCTTTAATTATACTTCTTCCCTAGCAAACGGGTTTTACTTTTTTGTGTTCCTTACAGAAAATTACCTCTCAATTTCCAGCTGTGCATATGTCTGAAACCCAAAACACAGTAACTAAACTGACTCTTTTTCAGGGAAAATCTTATACTCCTGCAGCTCTGATCAGATTCAGACTTTGGTGTCATAAAAGGCTGTGTACAAAGGGAAGATATTCCTGAGATTACTACAATAGAGTGCTATTCACTTTCATAGAGGGTTGGCATGAGAATGTAATTTTTCATTGCTATACAGAGAACTTTCAACTTTGTAAACAGGAGAGGAATTTAAAAACAGCATACAATAATTTAGGTGTTTGAAATGATGTAGAGGGAATTGTTACCTGTAGTATATATAAGTGAGATTACATATTTTTAATTTTATAAAAAAACTGTATGAAATAAAAATATTAATTATCTAGACAAAAAAAGGAAATTAGAAAAAATGGCAAATACAAAAGTGTTAAATATGGTTTTGTAGTCTATATCACTTACCATAATGTTTGATGTTCTTGGAGAATTCACTGTACACTAACAGAAGTCTTTATGAACTTGCCCCGAATCTATTCCTGATATTTTGCTAACTTTCTCAATTTTCTCCAATTAGAGTTGTTTGACAGGAATTATTGTCTTACTATCTGCCTTGGATCTCAGCATAAATTTTTGCCTTATGACTCATGTTTTACCTGGATTCAGGGGAAGAAATAAATTATTATTATATTAAATGAGTATTTTTATTAATAGCATTTCTAAATATTTATTCATCAGCAAACTTCTATTTAATAATATCTTGTGCCAAATCCTAGTTCATACAATTGAGCAAATCTATGATCTTTGCCCTCAATTATTTTAGAGACCTATGAGTAAGAAGAATTGGTTGACAGATTCCTGGAAATGCGTAGCATTTCCAGATGGAGGTAAGGAATGGCACATGATGGAGCATCTCCAAGGCCTTTGCATTCAAACTGGATTCTGCAGGAGTTGTCCCAACTGGGGAGGTGTTGAGTGGTAAGATGGTAGATGTTGCATAGAACAGTTATAAAGGGGGAAAATATTACACCACTGATACTTTGGCATGGCTGAAATACTAAATGCAAGAAGTAGGAATTGATGAGAAAATACTTAGAGAATAGGAAGAAGCTGATCAACGGAAGTCTACTCAGCTATTAAGGATTATTTATTTATTTGTTTATGATATTATGGATTGAACCCAGGGGTGCTTAACCAATGAGCCATATCTCCAGCCCTTTTAATTTTTTTTTTTTAATATTTAGACAGGGTTGTGCTAACTTAATTAGGACCTCACTAAGTTGCTGAGACCATCTTTGAACTTGTGATCCTCCTGCCTCAGGCTCCTGAGCCCCTGGTATTATAGATGTGTGATTGAGGATTTTAGGCTATAGACCAGAGACCATAAAACTTTGTAATTACTTGAAGAAGAAGAAAAAAATACCTCTCAAAATAAAATTTATTTCATTTCATTAAAAAATTGTTCTTTGAGAGCCTCTCTCAATTTGGCTATATTGGGTTTTATGTAATTACATGGCATGTTTGGAAAATGAATAAACTGGAATTCAGGAAAAAATATCTTCTCATTATATATCTTGCTGTATCTATCCTAAGAAAATGCACAGATCTTCTTGTATCACAATCAGTGGTACCTGAAAATGTCAACAAATTTGCTTGCACATTATAACTTTTCATCTTTCAAATGTTAGTAAGTAAATGCTTTATACTTCTATAGAGAAAATTTGGTGAAAATCTATTTTCTGTTGAAGTCTTATAGGACCTCTACATATGGCACATTGTAAATTATATAAGGCAAAATATGTATTTTTTAACATTATTAATTAATATCAGTGATGTAATAGTGCTTTATTCATACATGACACTCTGCTGCTGATATGAACAAGTAGTGCAAATATGCTTCAGCATTCCAAATTTCTGGGCCTACAATACTCCCTTGGACACAAAATGAGGTTATAAAGATGCACAGAAAGGAGACTTCTGTTTTGAAGACAAACAATATGAATTCTCCAAGGCAGAAATGAAAATTAAACAGAAGGTCATATAATAGGAGCAACTGAAGTTTACAAAAATGAGTACATACTAATACATTTAATTTTATCTTTAAAACATGGATGGATTTATATATATGCGTTTTCTATACATTTAAGTTAAAATGCTTATTGATGTTTCAAATCAAGATTTACTTTTTTATAAGTAGTATAGTTGTGCATTTAAGACAAATCACGTTAAAGTCGAAATATAATGGAGATTAGTTAAACTGAATAGAGGTAATAAAGTTTGGGAACTTACCTCAACTGTTTTTAGATTTTAAGAAAAGCAGAACTACTTTTCTTACACTACTATAATAGAAAAATATTGTCTATAATTATAATGCCTCTTAAACTTGGAAACAACTTTATTGCCTTCAAAGTTCTTTCTCAAAGCAGTCTTGCTGCACAACTAATATTAAAGTGTGTCTTATACTTATGTTAAGGACCATTTTCAATGTTGTTCTCAAAATTAAAGTTAATTGCATTTAAGCAGTGTTTTCTAAGAATCTTGGAATGCTTTGTACACTTAGTATCATTAATTCTCTAAGGTAAGAAGAAAATTGTGTCATCACTGAGTAATGAAGTAATAAGCCCAAAGAAAAGCTGTCACTCACAGTAGGTTTATGCTGTAATACTCCTAATGCACACTACTATTGCCAGAATTTGTGGACCTAGGTTGGTACTAGCAAGAGCTGGAACTGATGGAGGGGAAAAGACCCCAAAGTGTATGTCCTCTAAAGGACTCACTAATTCATGACTTTGATGGAAATGTAGTACCCGTTATAACAGTTTGGAATAGTAGGTAGCTTTTTTGCATCATAGCTGATCTGTTCATAAAAAAGTTGACAATTATTGCATGACATACAAAATTTAATTCATGTTTTTTTTTCATTTTAGAAGTGAGAATATATGCACATAATGAGTTCTTTTTTCGCATTCATTTTATAGTTTAAAGTTAATTAATAGTTTGACCACAGCATGGAACTAAAAGTAAACTATTCATTATCTAATTAACTCTTTTGACTATTATTGGTATATTTGCCATTTATTTCTCTAGCACTATAATCTAATTATCATCTATTTCTATCACTGGATTAAAAGCAAACTTGAAATAAATTTCCCCGTAATTATCCTGGATAAGAAAAACCAAAGAACTAAGCAAACTATCCTGGCGTCTTTTATAATAGATGAATTACTCAGTCTGACCCATGGCAATCATACCATCAAGTCCTTTAAGCAGGGCCAAAAACTTTTCTATAAAGAAAAGGAAAAAAATGTGTCTATCTCAACAGCATTTTAACTTTGAAATTGTGCCATATGTATGGCTGATATTCATTAACATTATGCACTTGAAAATTTCCTAAGTGCTGCATCGGTATTTTTTAGCTTAAATTATGGAAGTATTAACTAGAAGATATGCAAGAACACTTACTACAAATTATCTTCTTTTTTCAAAAATGAGATATTAAGTGCATCCTGCCTAGTACTGTTGAATATTTTCTCATATTTCTTAAAAGAAAGGCATTTAAATTAATATGTTCTTTTTGAAAATGCCATTACTAAAAAAATTTCATTCCTTTTATGATAACCTTTTTTCAAATAAGTCTAATAATTAGTTCCACACAGAGTTGACTTCCCTTTGAAATGATGAGGAGAAATAATGAATGATAGATATTTACATGTAGAAGCAGTAGCTGCACTTGTGAATTAACAGTTTTTGGTGACAATTGCTGCAATGAACACAGTAAATCCTCTGGAGCTGTCACGCTCCACTAGGTGAATAATCTGCTTTTGATGTTTCCTTAAATATGTATTTACATGAATGATTGTAGTGGTTATAAAAAGACAATTATACCAAGAAAGTCAATAACACAGTCTAAGAGTCTTGATCTAGTAGAATGTATCGTCGGTTTCCAAACATGACTTTCAATAATGCTTTCAAAGAGAAAGGATTTTTTTTTTTCTAATTTGAAAACAGCAATCTGAGGAGGTTTTTATTGTTTGGTGATTTTGGATTTGTTAATATCTACTGTCTATGATAAAAATATACTTATTGCTTTATTAAGACTATATTTAGATAAATTTACTACTTGTTTTATTGTGCTTTGGACACAGCTTAAGTCATACATTTGATGGGAGCTAATAATAGAGAATAAAAAATTGTTTTAATCAACTCACATCTTCATATCACAAAAAGAGCTCCAGAATTAATATATCAAATGTATGATGAATAATGGATAGATTTATAGACATAAGATTGAAATCATGTATATTTTGTATCTATTTCTAAAGTCCTTAAAAATAACTGGGACTGATTATGCCTCTACATCTTGAGGGAAAAAAAGAGTCAGGTTTCATGGTGCTTAACTTTGCCTATTATATATGTTTACACACACATGTATTTGTCAATAGAAGCTAAACCCCAGAATCTTAGCTTACATATCAGCAAAATTTTGATGGCATTTGTAACATGTGTTCTATTAATCTTTCATAACTACTGTGAATATTTATTATATGATGACATACTTTAAATATAGTTTTAGATGAAATGGTGATTTCTTTTCACCTTGTTCTGTCAGAGCCTATTATATCACTTAGAGCATAACAGCTGATTTAAATCCACATTCACATTTCTAGTTGTATCTCTGTATCTATTTTATATTCCAGAAGATAGTCCTCCATATCGGTAGGTTATGTATCTATAGTTTCCACATTTATTGCTTCAACCATATTCAGATAAAAAATATTATACACCATATTATAGTGTAAATATTATGAATATTAAAATACTATATTAACACATTATGAAAAGCATATAATATCACATATTATGTAGTATTATAATACTGTTATACTCTATTCTATATAATATGTGATGCTATATATTATATAAAATATTATACATACCATAATATCAATATTATGGTACATATAATTACACATATTATAGTATGTTATAGTATGGTATGTATAGTATTATAGTATACTGATAAGTACACTGGTAAGTACATACTTTCCCTTGTCATTGTTCTCTAAACAATGTAGTATTGCAACTTTGGAATCTCTTTTATAAAAGTGATCTCTCATATCATTATATGTGATATAGAGATAATTTAAAGTACACAAAAGGATGTGTTTATGTTACATAGAAACACCACACCATTTTATACAAGTGATTTATGTATTTGACTCAAGCAGTCCTGGATCCAATCTACTATGTATACCAAGCTGTTATGGTTTGGATGTGGGGTGTTGCTCAAAAGCTCATGTGTGAGACAATGTAAGAACATTCAGAGGTGAAATTATTTGGTTATGGAAGACTTAACCCAATCAGGAATTAATGTCCTGATGGGATTAATTGAATGGTAATTGAAGGCTGGTTTGGTGTAGCTATGGGTCCCTGGAGATGTGCTTTTGGAGTATACACTTTGTGAGCTGAGCTTAGTCTCTGTCTGCTTCCTGCTCATCAAGTGAGCTGCTTCCTTCTACCACACTCTTCTGCCATGATATTCTGCCTTACCTCAAGCCCTGAGAAATGGAGCTCACTATCTGTGGACTGAGAATTCTGAAATCATGAGCCCCCAAAAAACTTTTTCTCCTTAAAATTGTTCTTTTTATGTCTTAAGTCACATCAGCGAAAAGCTGACTAAAACACAAGGAAAGACTGTAGTTGTCTTTTTTTAGCTAAGAGAATTATAGAACAATATTTACAGAAAATAGCAAATATATCTTCAAAATGACAATACTAACATCACAAAATTACTGTTAATGAAAACCAAAAGTGATCTCTCATATCATGCAATTCTCATAAACTTGACATCATTATCTCCGTTTTATCTTTGAAAAAGAAAGAGCTCAGAAGTTTTAGTTGGATTGTGTACATCAAGTAGCCAGGAATTAAATTGTAACTTCACAGAAGGTTGTTTAACTTTCAAGTGCTAACATTTTCCATATGTCCATTTGAATTTTACAGTGAAATTATTTTCAATTGGATAATTTATGACAATCCACAAATTATTTCATCCAAGAAAATCCATGAGTCTTACCTCTGGCCTACATTTTTGTGGCTACTATCTGTTCCTTATCTTTACCATATCAGCAATGTAAACAATCAAAATCACAGTGCAAAGATATTCAGGGCATCATATTCATTTGCAGGAAATATCACTATTTTTCTATGATCTATGTCTATAGTCTTTTCCTAAGTGTTCTTAGCTATTAACATATTCTTAAATTTAAACTTTGCCTTTATTCATTATCATTTTCTCTTGATAATTACCTTGAATCAACAAGTTTAAAAGAAAATATTAGCCACCTGAAGGTAGATGTGTCTATCATAAGACTGCCTCAAGTAAGTCAACAGCATGCATAAACTTGAAAATAGTTGCAGTACTTGCTGGAAGAACTAATCATCAATAGATCTCAAAGTTCGGTTAAAAACAAAGTGCTATAACATTTTCCTAAATACAGGTATTAATAAAATAACTAAGTTTAAGTTTCAATGCCTGCCTTAATCCACACATATACTATATGCTTTAAAATAATACTTTTCAATGAACACTTGACAGTAAATCTTCATGAAATGTATATTCCTTTTAATTCCTTCTTCAGATTAGATATAATTAAATCATATCAGATTAAATATCATTCTTTTCTCTGAATACTATTTGATTTTGGTGAACTAATTTTGTCATAGAACATAGTCCCAAAGCTAGAAATCTCTTCTGACTAGTGTTTTTCCATATGAGCTGCCATTTGTAATTATATTAACACTTGAAAATTTTGCACAGTCTTACCTGTGTCTTTTTTTGTTTATTTTTTAGCTCTCTTTCTTCCTTTGTTTATAAAAATCAATAGAAAAACATACATCTAGAGTGTATATTGAGGAACAGATAAATCTAGCTAATTAAAATGCATTACTTCCCAGAATTTTCCTGGATATTTTTTCTCCTTTGAATGCTTCCCCTAATATGCAGGCACGTCTATAATAGTCACTAGGTATAAATTTCACATCATAGTCCAATGAGTTGCCCTCTCTATCCATATGAGCCCTTAAAACTGGGGGAGTGCTGTTCACAGCAGACATACTCATACGATGTTTTCCCTTTCTACTAATCCTCAGCATTAAATCAACATCAGCACTCTGAGGCAAAATTGCTTTGAACCACATTAAATAGTTGCATGTTGGAACAAGGCTAAACCATGAATTTCAGTAAGTTGGTGAAGCATAGGTTTGGAAATGCATAAATTAACCTGAACAAAAGCCAGATTTTAGGAATCTGATTCCTATTTATCCCCCTAAACATGTGTATTTTCCTACAAGCTGGAGAAAGTAGGTTAAAAATGAAATTTCTTGAAAGATGCACAACTTGTGTTTGTTTCTGTCCACCCTGTGCCTGGAGCCAACAGGCTCTGACCTACTTCCAGCTCCTTTGACTGACCTCAGGCCCAGGCATCTGAAAACATTCTGTGTGACACCATTCTTATTTTCACAGCCATGCAGACATTGTGACCTCCAATGCTGCCTCCTTTACTTTTCAATATAACTTCATTCTCTCTCTCTCTTTTATTTTTTTTTCAGTTTTTCCTCTCTTACTGGTGCCAACCTACACAGATTACATAATCATTACATAGTCATTATTAAAAGTTGCCACTTTCTAATGTTAACAAAAGTATTTCCTTGTTCTCAAAGTTTCACAAAACCACATTTATATTGTGGTTTATGCCAAATCAGAGAATATTAAAACTATTACTGAAAAGTCAATTTAGAACATCAGTGCATTTTTCTTTTTTTTCCCTCATATGCTTACCTTTATTTTTAAAGTGTTATAACAATATTTCAAGGAAAAATACAATTATTTTTTAGCCAAGAGGTAATGAAAAAATGTTAAATAGCACCAAGCATCAGGGAACTAGAAGTCAAAATCACAATGAGCTCTCGCTTCACTTCAGTTAGAAGAGTTAATCAAAAAGACAAAAGATAACAAATGCTGGTGAAGAAGGTAAAATTCTTACACATGCCCACTGACAATGTAAATTACTACATCGAGTATGGGTTCCCTGAAAAACCAAAAATAGGACTCCCATGTTGATCCAGAAATGATTTTCTTCGGATAAAGTCTAATTTCTGAATTTGCTCATCAATTTTTATAGTCTAGAAAATAAATTTTGACTGTAAACTAATAGCATCGTGTAGAAATGACTTTGCCAAAAGTTTAGAAGAACATTCTCTTTTGTAACAAAATGTATATATTTTCTTTTTTTAAAGTGTATTTTAAAAAAACCAAAAACATGAATTTTATTCAGGAGCTCTCTATAGAGCTAAATGCTCCATCTAGTGGCTTAATTGAGCCCTGGCAAAACTTATTAAAATACAGTGGTATTATTTACCTCATTGACTCCATGAGGTTCTTTGTTTAGACAGTCACTGAGATACAGAACTATTTCAAAACACAATATATATTTATTTGCTAATATTTTGGTAGAGATATCCTAACATTTTATATTTAAAAATTATAATGAATTTAATTATTTTAAAACAATAATCAGATAATTCAACTAATACCTTGAAATAATTCATCAAAAATAGTAGATTTTTCTATGGATAACATTTATATGTAATTAAACTCTAAGAATGAATTAATTCGAACATCTTAAGAATGATAGGTATTTTAAAGATAACATTTGCCATGTATTCTTATTTTTTAAAAGTTAAATGTTTTTATGTAATGTAAAATAATTTAAAATTAGTCACTTTAATAGTTTGTTACTATGACATACCATTTTTAAAATCAGAGATCAACAAAACTTTTATTTAAAATAACAAAAAGTGAATATTTTTGACTCTGTGAGTTCTGTTTACATAAAGTATTTTTTCTTTCATTTATTTTACTTTGTGGTGGTTAATATTTTACAATATTTTTTTAAATTGTAAAAAAATAGAAATAATTCTAGCCGGTGCTGTGGTGCACACCTGTAATCCCAGCAGCTAGAGAGGCTGAGGCAGGAGGATTGCAAGTTCAAAACCAGCCTCAGCACCTTAGTGAGGCCCTAAGTAACTCATTGAGACCCTATCTCGAAATAAAATACAAAAAAAGAGCTGAGAATGTGGCTCAGTGTTTAAGTGCTCCTGGCTTCAGTCCCCATCCTCCCAAATTAATTAATTAATTAATTAGAAATAAAAATAATTCTGTAAGATGTCAGATTGTAATAAAGAGGTTAGGTTGTAAAAAACTACACAAACATTGTCTAAATTATTGTGTTTAAAATATATGTACTTTTATGACTCCTAAAAAAATAGTGATAGATTTATATCATTTACTTCTTTAATCGGGTTTCTCTTTGGAAGATCATTTTTAGGATGACTATTTAATCAGTGACTTTATGAAATAAAATTGGAATATTATATTCAACAGAGCTACACTTACTAATTTAAAACTCTGCAATGTTATTTTGGGAAACATGACAGAAAGCTGTCAAATTTGAAAGAAAACTGAAGCAGATCCAAGTAAAACTTAAAACGATATCATTATATTAGGGAAAACAGAAGTGTTGTGACCAAATAGCAAGTATAAATTTTTAGGTGTGAAATTACTGAAGTTTTTCAGAAACAGAATGAAAGACCATTCCATTTCTTCTTAAAGAAGTTACTTGTGTAATTTGCTGTGCTCACAGAAAGGACATGATCATTATTACTCTTTATGAGGCATTAGGATAGCATTTTGTTGACCTTACGGTCAAGCATGGTCATGAGAATTGCTTTGCCCAAAGAAATGTAAGCAGATTTACAACATGCTATTCTTAATTGATATTATCAAATGAAAAGAAATAGCATGGGCACAGGAAAGAGGAAAATGATACAATAGGGTTAAGAAATCCAGCTATTCTGGATATACATTCCTCTTACGTTCCTCTCAGGAGGGGTGGCATTCTGGATCAGACTGAGCATGGACAAGAGTTCAAAAACCTGGGAGAAGGAAGGATCTTAAGTGAGGAGACATGCCTGAGCCTAATCTAAATCATGAGTTAGGGGAGGCGAGGATTTTATTGTTTCACTGTGCTGTTTTCTGGAACACAAAGAAAAGAGTTTATTCAACTGTCTCTGCTTTCCAGGATCACAGGGCTCCGGTAAAACTCCACATTGTCAAATCATCTACTTGTAAGTACCCTTATAATCAAGGAAGCTCCTTTATTAAGTGGTCCTATGAGACTGTGGACATCTGCCATCCTGAAGAAACACCTGAAGAAGCAAGCTTAAATTGGTTTTCCAGGCTATGAATAGATTTTGAAAGCGCAGTGTTTCCTGTTCTAAGGTGTTGAAATTCATTGCCAAGACATATGTATAGAATGTTTATGGGACATAGCATAATCTAACTGCTATGATTTGGATCTTAAATGTACCCTTGAAGGCCCATGTGTTGAACCCTGGATTTCTAGCCTATGGCACTATAGAGAAGTGGTAAAACTTTTAAGAGGTATCCACAAATGTAGAAAGACTACTTGGGGAGTGTGCACAAAGGGGACTTAGGGTCCCAGTGGTTCTTTTCTCCCATTTTACTTCCCGGTTGCAATGAACTGAACAAACGTGTTTTGTCACTGTTCCCACTATAAGGTACTACTATGCCACCAAAGCAACAGGCTTATTTACCATAGACTGAAAACTATGAACCATAAGCCAAAATAAACTCTTCCTTCTTATAAATTGATTATCTCAGGCATTTTGCCATAGTGACAGAAAGCTTACCAATGCAATAAACTGATGCACTCTGTTCTAGCTTTTTTAAAAAAGATAAGGAGTATTCAAGGGACTTAGTATTTGATATTATTGCTATTATGATTATAATAATTATTTTATATTTTCTAGTTGATTTTCCATTTTATCCAATCTTATTAATCTGAAATCAGAGATTTGTTTATAAGTTAAAAAAGGAAGCAGCTAAATAAAAAATGCATTAGGTGGGCTTGAAAATGAACAGAAAGCACTCAATAATTTTTTTTCTTATGGCAGAATACCATCCACATTGAAAGGGACAAAAACATGTTTTGATAGACATTGTGATTATCCAGAGAAACTATACTGCAAAGTTAAATAATTATTCAATAAATTTGTGCATGGGAAATATAATTCATATAAAATTTGAATAACACAAAGAGATAGTTGTCATAGTTCTACTTAATTTTGTCTTGCTAGGCATTTTCTAAAAATCTATTTTATTTCATAATGCAGCATTTACAAATATGGTTATGATAATGATGAACAATCATTTGAAGAATCTGGAGTTTAAATGTAAGTGTTCTCACCTTTAAATAGAGTTGTTTGGGGCAAGGATATACTTCCACAAATATACTCTTTATGGAACAAAATAACTACAAAATTCAGTGTTTACAAATATTTATGTTATTTAGATGATAGTTTTCTGACCCAAATTCATATATTTATTGAAAATGAAGCAACTATTTGTAAGGGCAATGGTGTCTGATCATGTTACTATCATTTATTCTGTTTAGAATTTACACTTCAAGAACTTCAGCACAGATTAATCTAGGAAGTTGATATATATTAGTGTTTAATATTGGAAGACATTTTAAATAATAGAAAAATAAATAATGCTTTATATAATCATCAATAAGAAGATATTCTAAAAAATCAATGAAATAAAGAAAAAATAAATATTTTAAATATAATTCTTACTAAATAGAAGTAAAAGTAGGCCTGTATCTTCATCATGTTGGCTTAGGACCAGATTTCCTTAACAAGACTCCCAAAGCACAAGAAATCAAAGCAAGAATCAATAAATGGGATGGATTCAAACTAAAAAACTTTTTCTCACCAACAGACACAGTCAATAATGTGAAAAAAGAGCATACAGGGTGGGAGAAAATCTTTCCAACACACACTTCAGAAAGAGCACTAATCTCCAAACTTTATAAAGAACTTACAAGACTTTACATTAAAAATACAAAGACCCCAATCAATAAAATGGGCCAAGGAAATAGACAGACACTTTACAGAAGAAGATATACAGGCAATTAACAAATATGTGAAAAGGTGTTCAACATCTCTAGTAATTAGAGAAATGCAAGATAACTCTAAAATTTCATCTTACTCCATTTAGAATGGCTATTATCAAAAACACAAGCAATAATAGGTGTTGGCATGGATGTGGGGAAAGACGCACACTTATACATTGCTGGTGGAGTTGCAAATTGGTGTAGCCACTCTGGATGGAAAGCAGTATGGAGATTCCCTAGAAAACTTGGGATGGACCCACCTTTTGACCCAGTTATCCCACTCCTTGGTTTATACCCAAAGGACTTAAAATTAGCATACTACAGTAACACAGCCACATCAATGTTCATAGCAGCTCAATTCATAATAGCGAGATTGTGGAACCAACCTAGATGTCCTTCAACAGATGAATGGATAGAGAAACTGTGGTATATATACACAATGGAATATTATTCAGACATAAAGAAGAATAAAATTATGGCAACTGCAGATAATTGGATGGAATTGGAGAATATCAAGCTAAGTGAAATAAGCCAATTCCCCAAAACCAAAGGCAAATTGTTTTCCCTAATAAGTGGATGATGAAACATAATGGGGGTGGGGGGTGGAGGATAAGAGAAGAATGGAGGAACTTTAGATTACATAGAGGGAAATGAGAGGGGGGCAGGGGCAGGGGTATGAAAATGATGGAATGAGACAGACATCATTATCCTATGTACATGTACGATTACACAGATGGTGTGAATCTGCATTATGTACAACCACAGAAATGAAAAATTGTACCCCATTTATGTACAATGAATCAAAATCCAGTCTGTAAAAATAAAAAATAAAGAAAAATAAAATAAAATATAATTCTTGAAAGATAGTTTCATTTGCATGTAGCATTGTACTAATTACCTAGGTGGGATAGGGAATGGTACCATGAACTACCTTTTCCATAAAAGTGGATGGTTTAAACCTGACCTAGCTTCCATTATGATCAAGACCAGAAATTTGCAACACAGCTGCCTCCAATTATGGCTGAGTACAGTTTATTAGGTTATGACAAAACTTTTAGTAGGACGCTAACTGATCCCCTACTGAGTTTGAAATCAGAACTTTGACCTCATTAGCTCTTTACATGAATCAACAATAACTGGCTTAGATCTGACAAATATGAGGAGTAAGCATCACATTATTTTCCGAAATATGGAATGTAGAAAAGAAAACAAACAGAAACACCCATAGTACAGTTAGCATTGTACCTAGCTTCTATTTATCTACTACATCTTTCGAAAAACATGGCAACAGTCCACCAAGACTAAGTAGTAGGTAGCTCTGTAACAGAGCTATGAAAGAATTTTGTGCTCAGTATTTTTCTCACAATTGCTTAACATTTTCTGGTGACTAAATTGGCCATAAATTAATGTATTGAAATTGATTTCTATTTTCTGTCAGTTTAACAGAGCACCATAAAAGAATTTCTTTCAGGATTTAGTAGCAAATATACGATAATTTATTGCTCATGAGTGATGTCTGTTTTCTGCCATGTGTTCTGACTTGTTTTGACTAGGCAGCAATCTCATTCACCTTGTGCCAGGACATAGCTTTGTCTTCTGGAGTATGAATTGTCACAAAAGAAAAATGGTTCTGAAATTCCCTGTAAATATGAATCAGTTCCCAGACACACAAAATGAATCAATACAGTGAAACCAGTAGAGGCTGTGCTTTGCAGGTGAAGTTTTGCAGGTGATTGCTCTGATAGAAGCATGGTTAAAAGGATTTTATCTTCTATTGTTGTTTTCTTCAACAATTTGTGAATTATAGGCTGATATAGAGCTGTCCCATAGATGTATTTTCAAAATAACAAACTACCTCATCTGTAGAATCTAAAATTAATTGTATATAAATGATGTAAAAGTGGTTGCTCTTTGGCAGTGAGGTAATCAAGTATTTATTTAGTACTTACCTGATATGAAATTATTAGAATATGAAGAAAAAGTTGTTGGTTGATTATTTTTAACAGACAATTTCTGACATTAAATTATTTGATCATACAAGATATTCAATATTGAATATCTTTTTTATTGAATGTCTTTTGAACCATATTAGTTATTGTTATAACATGTTAGAAGTAAGGTCTTACCTTGAAGTACCTTCCCAGCTAATTAAGAAAACAATTTTTAGAATATAACAGAGATCACCCTCATTAATGTGCTCACAACTCACCAATAAATCATTATCCAGAAAGTCTAATTTCTGAAATAAGCAATTCAAGATCCACTGTGGTGTGGCACATACCTACCTTTGCTTTCCCCTGTCTAGACGTATGCTTTGAAACACTTGATAGTCTCTATTACCTCTCCCACATTTTGTTTTTCACAAATATTCATCTTTTTTGTCTCTATGTTATCTCTGCCTCAAATGTTCTTCCCACCAATCTTTAAACAATTCTTTATTACTCCTTAGGAATTAGCTCTGTCTTCATTGGGTCTCCAAAAATCTTTGAAATTCTGTTTCTGCTTTGTGTTTTCTATTTTTTTGTTTGTTTTTGTTTTTTTGGTTCTTTACATAGTATTAGCTTATTTTAGTGATAATTCTCTGTAGATACTTTATTCATCTTTGTTCCTCTGTCTTCAGGTATAGTTGGTGGCCCATTGTTGTTTCAGGAAATATTTGTTGAATTGATGCTAAATAGTACATGTATATTTAGCGCAAAAATAAAGGTCACTTTTTGCAGACTGATCTGATGATTGTTTTAAAAAATGGCATTGCTATGCATTGATAATTTTTAGGGAAGTTTATTGCATATTTTAAATTCTGGATGCATTGAGTGATTTTAAGAAAGAGGCTTTAATAAACCAGACCTACAGATTGCACAAATAAAAAATGGTGGTACTTAGGGTAGCATATGGGATTTAAAAGTTTTTCTAGGGTAGAAGGAGGCTAATGATTTTTATGGCCAACTTTATCTACAAATAATTTTAAACTTAGTATTTATGAATCAATCAATCAAATTGATGAAAGGGATAGTCTCTCAATTCAGATCAAGACTAAATGTAATACCTTTCACAAAATGTTCAGGATGGGATAAACTTTCATAATCATCTTCATGAATATAGTTGTTGGAATTGTATTCTGTAAGCAACAATAAGAGGAATTTTTTCAAACATAAAGCTGGGTTTGGGACAGGGATGTAGGTCAGTGGTAATTCACTTACTTAGGGTGCATGCTTGGATTTCTGGTTTAGTCAGCTTTTTCACCGCTGTGGCTAAAAGGATCTGACAAAAACAATTGTAAAGGAGGAAAGGTTTATTTGAGGGCTCATGGTTTCAGAGGTCTTAATCCATCGAAGGCCAGCTCCATTCTTCCAGGCTCAAGGTGAGGCTGAACATCATGGTGGGAGAGGGTGGTGGAGGGAAGCAGCTTACATCATCAGGAAGCAGAGAGAGAGACTTCACTCTCCAGATACAAAATATGTACCCCAAAGCCATGCCCTGATTCCTACCTCCTCCAGCCACACCCTACCACTTCAGTTACAATTCAGTAACAGTAATCTCTATCAGGGGATTAATTCAATGATTGGGTTAGGACACTCACAACTCAATCATTTTCCTTCAAACCTTCTTGAATTGTCTCACATGTGAATTTTTTTGGGCCACCACATCTAAACCATAACATCTGGGTTCCATCCTGAGCACCAAAAAACTATACAAACAAATAAAACACATAGGTTTAATTAGTTTAAAGATAGCAATGTGGAAGGTATTTTAAACTTGAAACTACAAAAGAAAAGAAACAAATGGATTAAAAATTTAAAATAGAATGGTTTTGGAGACTGTTCTAATATTCATATTTTTTTTTTGAAGAGCCTGATAGTTTACTTTAAAAAATTTTACCACACTGATCATGATAACCAGCATACACATGATAATGGCTTTTCGTTGGAGTATCAACGTTGCACTATTATTGTATACTGAAATATTTCAGTTGGACCAAGAACATTAAGAGAATAAAGATCTTAGATGAAAATGGACACTAGTAACTTTGGTATTCTAACTCACAGAATTAATTTAAACTCTCTATGAATCAGTGACATAAAGTTATCTAGTTATGAAGAACAAAAGTTCTCTTAGAAGTAGGCAGCATGAACTTATACTTTTTTGTACTTTAAGCCTTAGTTTTTATAATTAAACTATGTCCACCCTAGCTAAAGCACAATCATACAAAGATACCTCAGATAACTTCCATGCTAACATTGAACAAGTGTAGAGATTTTATATAAAAACTTAAAAAAATCAAACCTTCGTCAAAATACAGGGCCAAATAAATGTGACTTTCAAATAATTTGAAAGGCATAGTGTTTCTTTGTCCAATACAGGCTCAAATATTATAATTATAACTTCCAAAATTCTGCAATAACATTAATTAATATATGTGTATACATTTATATATGGATTTTGTTTATAAGAACTGTATTTTTCAATCAACAAAAAAAAGTTACTCTTTAGAGTACAACATATTTGGTGGCATTTTCTCCACATATTTGTAGTAGACAAAGCCACATGATGTTAAATCTGGCTCTAAGTATTCTAAGGTACAAAATTGTGACCAAATATCAAAATTATGATAATCTGATCTTAAAAATTCAACCTGTATGAGACTACCTTTGAGAGAGTAACTGTGCTGTTGAGTAACTATTCCACTAACCTTTTCTTTTTATGCCTTTCTGAAAACTGACTTAAATTATACTATGTATGCTTACACTACCATTGTAACTTTTGGAATAATGATTTCACTATTTGCCGTATTGCTTTTTGAAGTATGGGTATTTTAGTGCATACTTTGTAGACTTCAAAACCCATGAAGGGTCTCAAAGAAGCTGGCTGGATAAAAGCCTGCTGTGATGCCTTTTCACTCTCAGATTGGGATTACCTAAATTCAGTCTGTTCTCTGTTTATGATCTCCAACTAGAGCAGCTATGCAACTTTGTGCCTTTAAACTCTTGGTTTTTCATTTTGAGCCTGCCCCACCCAAAGGAAGCCACAACTTTTCTGATTTAAAGAGCCAAAGGCCAGTATACTGATGACAAACTGGTTATAACCTTATATTGGTGGGGGTGGGGTGGAGTTGGAGGCTCAGCTGTCATCAGTCTGAATAGCAAGTATTATCTCCTGGTAAGATTCTGGTGAACTCAGAGGAGTGAGACTCGATGCTCATCTCTGGATCTACAGTCCATTAGGGAAGAGATGGTGCACTATATTCCCTTAGATGCTACAGGAGCATAGTCTCTTCACCTAAGTGTCCTGAAAACTGGGAGAGAGGATTTCAGCAAACTCTTCTTATAATCTATCAGGGGAGACAAGTACAGAATTAGTGATAACACACACTTGGTTTCAATTCCTGAGTTTTCTTTTTTCCTTTTTTTCCAGGGATGTTTCTAAATTTCAGTGTTATACATGATAAAGGTAGTGTTGGTTGATCTAAGGAGGGACCAGAAATAATTTCTACTATTCCAATACTGAAGGAAAAAAAAATACTGATTTATATTGTGCTGAAAAAAAAAATGTATTGATTAAAGCCACCCACACCCAGATATTTAACCTTAAAAACTAGCTTAAATGTATTTTATTATAAAAGAAATACAAATGACTGATAAATACCAAAAAGACTCAAAAGCAGCTTAATTTTAAAAGCACAAAGATATTCTGATTGGAAATGCCAAAATCTCTAATGTTTTTATAGTTGCTGGCTAAATAATGTGATTCTTAAGTGTACAGATTTTAAAGCTGTCACTGAAAGGTTAAAGTATCTACTGTTTTTCTGAAATCAAACTTAACACTGCCTCAGAAATCCTGGTACTGAAAGAATAACATGGAAGTAAAGACATCAGTATGAAATAGTGGTGAGTCATATTTCTTTACTTTGAAGAAAGTTCCCTGCAGAAGTGTTGTATTCATTGTCTCTGGAGGTATTACTTGGACAACATCTGTCACAGATTCCATAGATAGGACTCAAGTACCTGCTGATGGTGGAAGTACCTGACATTTAAAGAAATTATCACTGAACTCTGATATGAGAATGTGTTCTCCATGTTTTTCTTACCTGTTTCATGATCCAAAGGAATAGCATAAGGATGGCAGGCTATTTGTTGCAGAATAATAATCCTGTGGTCCTTTCAAGGAGTGTAGTGAAAAATGTCTCCCTGAATGTGTCTTTTTTTAAAGCACATCTAGTTCAACCCTTAATAGTCTACATATTATGGAAAATATGAGGGTTGTCATGACAACTAGTTTGAAAATTTTGTAAATGGAACCCATTCCACACAACGAAGTATTCTTTTCCTCTTTTTTGTTTAAAAAAACAATTCCAAAAAAATCCATAGTCTGCATTGAAATAGCCTGCAGTATTCTTGAAAACTTATTCTCCAGAGTTAAATAAGAACTAAAGGGTAATTCATTTAGTCCTATCAGCACTATTGTCCTGACTTTACCTCCTTCACACCAAAGTCAGTGCTCTGGTCATGGAATGTAGTAGGCATACCTCGAGGCTTAAATTAAGTTCTGGAGGTATTCTTTCCTGAATTAGAGTTTGCTGAGCATAAAAATTAGGTTAATCCTATAGAAAGGTTCAGAAGAAAATTTGAAGTATTAAAGTGAAGCATATAATTCAATTTACTATGTGCACAGAAGACAGGCCGAGGTACCAGGTAACAGGATGGAAGCCTGTATTATTAGACCCAGCAAGAAGGATCACAGAAAGTATCTAAATATGGAAGCATTCAGCAAAACAAATACTTTTAGTAGTCATTCTACAATAATCTTATTCTACTTTTTTTCTTACTGAAAAATGGACTCATAAAACCCCTCTGGCATCCAAATCTTGTCAACTCCTATAAAGATAGGTAACTGTACCAAAGGAGCCAGCATTGCTTTTTATACTTTTCTGAAATGCTTAAATATTTTCAGTGATGGAAACAACTAGAAATTTAGACTATGACCAAAAATAATTTATACTTTATAGCCAGTATTGCATCCTCTTTCTCTAATGAATGAAATATAAAAATTCAGTGAACCAGGAAATGTAGACCTGCTCACACATATTTCAGTCTTTCCTTAGAGGAAAAACTATAACTTGAGTTATGGAGTATAACTCTATACTTCATAATTCTTTTCATAAAATGTATATGTAATTATTTACAAAATCCTGAGAAGTATAAGAACCTCCATAATCTATACTAACCTTTATAATTACTGTATCATGATAATTCTTATACAATCTATTATGGACTAGACAGAAGTAAATATAATGTAATGTATTGAGATCTGACAAGAAAAAATATAGAGAGTTTTATAAAATATTTAGAAACACAATTTTCTGTGACATTATAATATAATATATAATATACAGTCATTAAAATTTATCTTATCATAGTTTGTTTTGCATAGTAAATTTGCTGAATTAGAAGTGAAAAGATTTGAGAAAATATTGTTTGGTTTCCATATTTGTTTGCTTATTTGTCAAATACTCAAGTAATGTACTAGTTAAATCCCAGATTCTTAAGAAGAACTATATGGGTTTAAATGCTGGTTCAATCATAATCTAAGCATATTATCTCTGTCCAATCATAAATCTATGTACCTCAGTTTTCTCTTTGGTCTCAAAGATGTTAATGTTTATCTCAGAAGGTCGTGGTGAAAATTAAATGTACTGATAGAACACTTACAAAGAGGTCTTGAGACACTGGTGTAAGGGTAAAAGCTTGCATTTATTTTTGCCATGTGCTTTTTAATAGTTCGATGTGTCCTGAAGATAGGAATTGGGAAGGTTTTCATCTACAATCTTTACTATGACTTATAATTTAAGTACTTTTTTTTCTTAAGAAAAATTCTAAAACAGAAGACTGATATTATCAGCAAGAGGGCAGAAGAGGTATCTTCAGTGTTCTTATTCCGAAGGAACAAAAGTTAACACAACCTCCTATGAGTGAGGATACTTTCACAAGAACTAATGAAATCAAGTTAAATTACTCAGGTAAATGAATATAGCACAGAAATTAGTAAAGATGCATTGAAAATAGTAGGAAGGACAGTTTTACATTAGCCATGCTAAGCCTCTTCCTACTACTGCCAACACATAGTGGTGAGAGAAGCCATCTACTTGGAGAAGGCAAAGAAAACAAGCAATAAATTTTATTTTGGACCTTAACACTGGGCCTGCCTCAGTAAAACTTTGTACCAGCAAGGCTCCCATGGTGCTATACACCAGGGTGATACCTATTTACTGAGCCTTGAAACCAGAACAGTACCATGGCTCAAGGCTCCATGCCTGTGTAGTAGATGTGATTTCTGGCCAATTTTACCAGCAGGCTGACCTCAGAGGCCTCAGGCTCCAGAATAATCCCAATACTGGGATGGTTCCCATAGCTACAGGTTTCAGGTCTGCCCCAACACTAAGCCAACCCTTGCAGCTTTGCAGTCAGACCAGCATCTGTGCTTCCAACCATGAGCCTGATCCCTGCAGATACAGGCTTCACTCTAGTGCCAAGCCAGTGACTGTGGTCCTAGGGTTCAGCTCTACCTCAGTGCAAGGTCAGTGCACATGTCTCAAACAACAGTGTCCCTTTGGACACAGATTCCAGGTCATTCCCTAAATCTTACTCACTAGACAATTCCTGATGGTTCCACCTTCCAAGAAACCAATAGTCCAGGCCTGATGCTATAATGACTAGTGCTGGGCCAAGCCTCGTGGACCTATGTTTCAGAATTGTCTTTGTGTACCAGCTCCCAGGCTAGCCTTTGCAGTCCAAAATCCAGGCTGCCTCTACTAGCTTCTAGAATAATGTCTGCACACCCTGCCTTCAGGAGGATACCCACAGATACAGGATCCACACAAGTGCCTGCAGTCCCAAATTCTAAGCCAATCTCAGAAGTTTCAGGCACCAGTCTATAGACTATTATTCTAGGCCCAGACCAGCCATCAGTTACCCAGGTTACATGCCAGCCCCAGAAAGAGACTGACCTAAGACTCCAGAAAACACAAGGATAGACCTTCCCAAGAAAAGTCAGAGTCCAGGTTCATCCAAGTAGTACCAAACTAAATCCCATAAATTGCAGTTCCAAGATTAGACCCTCAGACTTATGTGTCAGGTCAGCCTCCATGGACTCTAGGCTAGGTCCATCCTAGTGGCTCCAAGATATCAGAACCTCTTTAGCATCAGGATGTCCACAACAGACTCTGGTTCCAGGCTTATCCCAGTGCCTGGTTAGTCCTTGCACACTCAGTTTCAATGTCAAATCCAGAATAGTCTTAGCATCATGGAACCAGGTTTCAGGCTGACCCTCATTAAAACAATGGTAAATTGTGATACAAAATTTTAATTTCTGATCAGTGGAGAGAGCAAAATATAGAGATTTGTTCACACAATCAAATTTAAGTTGTTATCAGTACAAGCAAAGTAGTATATTATAACTCTAAGATTTTTAAAGCCTTATGGTTATAAAGCAAAAACTTATGGTAAATACAAAAAAGATAATAAATAAAGAATATATAAATCTTACCAGAAAAAGTAATCTCAAAAGAAGACAATAAAAGAGAAGAAAGTAATGAGTCTATGTAAAAGAACGAAAAAATTAACAAATTTGTAGTAGTAGGTCATTTCCTATCAATAATTACCTTAAATGTAAACACATTAAATTCTCTAATCACAAAGCATAGAGTGACTGAATGGATAAGAAAAATAATGCAACCCTACTACTTCGCTTCCTAAAAAATTCATAATCTGAAAGTTAAGGACTGGAAAAAGATATTACATGAAAAGAGAAACCAAAACTGAGAAGTAATGGCCTATTCATATTATACAAAATATACTTAATGTCAAAAACAGGACAAGGAAGGTTGTTAAATGATGATAAAATGTTCAATCAGTAAAGAAGATATTACAATTTTAAGTATATATGCATCTATCATTACAACAATGAAATATATACAACAAATATTAATAGATTTGAATGGATATATGAAATATAAAGCAATAATAACAGGAGACTTCAGTATATCATGTTTAGCAATAGATCATCCAGACAGAAAATCCATATGAAAATGTAAAGATATAGTTCATTCTAAGTGAACCTAACAGTCACATACAGAAAATTTCATACATCAGCAGAACGTATATCCTCAAGTGCACATAGAACAGTCTTCAGGACAGATTACATGTTATGCCAATGTATTGCTCCATTTTCTATTAGCATATCACAACACCTGAGCTGGATACTTTATAAGATTAAGAGGTTTATTTGTCTCATGATTCTAATGGCATTGGTGTTCTGACATGGAACACTTGTTGTATCACAACATCATGAAGAAATGCAAAAGGAACCCACCATGTGCAGAAGGTCTCTCATAATAAGACAGGAAGACACATATATTCAGGGGACAAGTTTGCTCATTTTATAACAACTTACTTTTATGGGAACTATTTGAAATCCTGTGAGAAATACATTAATCTTGCTGAAGGGTGGTGTTACCAATGACCTACTCTCCTTTTACCTATTTCTAAAGCTTCCATTATCTCTCAGTATCATCAACTGGAGACCAAGCTACAAGCCCATGAACCTTTCAGGACAAATCACATCCAAACCATAGAAACAAAAAAAATGTCTTAATACATTCAAGATGATTGAAACAATATAAAGTATTGTTTTTGAATATGATGCAAGAAAACCAGAAGTCTGTGATATGAGACATTTCAGGTAATTTATAAATATATGAAAATAAAAGCACAAGCACCTTAATAACCAATGGGTCAATGAAGAAATTAAAAGATAAAAGAGAAACTAAATAATATCTTGCAATGAACAAAAAAGAGAACATACATATCAAAAATACGGAAAGAAGCAAAAAAAGTTTTAAGAGGGATTTTATAGCAGTAAATGCCTATATGAAAAGTTAGAAAATATCTGATCTGAATCAGTTACCACAACACCTCAAAGAACTGGAAAAACTAAAGAAAAAATTAATCCCAAAGAATATAGAAGAAAAGAAGTAATGACAAATAGAGCAGAAATAGAGATGAGATAATCAATAGAAAACAATGGAACTAGTAGTATTTTTAATGATAAAGATCAGTAAAACTTTTCAGTTTGCTTGTATTTTCTTCAGATTAAGAAAACAAGAGAGAATACTCAACATCAGATGTGAAATTGGAGACCATATTACTGATACCAAAGAAATAAAAAGAATCATAACAAAGTTCTGTGAATACATACATGCCAACAAATTGGATAACTTATAAGAAATGACTATTTTTCTGGACTCTTATAACCTACAAAAGTTGAATAATGAAGTGCATATGAACAAATAATGAGTAAGGAATGACTACTGAGATAGAATCAGTAATAAAAATTCTCCCATTCAGGAAAAAAAAAATCTAGGACACAATGACTTTATTACTAAATTCTACCAACATTTAAGGAAAATATGCCAGTCTTTCTCAAAGGCTTCTATAGTATGGAAGTAGGAAGAACACTTTCAAACTTAAATTAAGAGGCTAGTATTGCCTGATATCAAAGAAAGATTTGAATGGATATATGAAATATAAATCAATAATAACAGGAGACCAAGAACATAAAATCACAGGCCAATAATCCTGATGAATATAAATATGAACATCTTCAACCAAATACAAGTGATCTGAATTCAATAGCACAATCAAAGGAGTATTCATTGTAATCAAGTGTTATTTATCTCATGGATGCAAGAATGGTTTAATATATAGAAATCTAACAATGTGATTTAAGACTTTAGCAGAATGAAGAACAAAAACTATAATCATCTCCACAGAGGTTAAAAAAAAACACATTGGACCAAATTCAACACCTTTTAAAAAAAAAAAAACAGTAGATAAATCATACACAGAAGGAATATCCCTCAACACAATTAAGATCTGATGAGAAACGTACTATCTATAGGTCATTTTCAATGTTGGTAAAGTTAATGCTTTGTTGCTTTTTTTTAATCTATTCAGGTAGTACTGGAAGCTCTAACCAGAGCAATTAAGCAAGAAAAAGATGTAAACAAACTGAATAGGAAGAAGTTACATTTCTCCTGCTTGTTCACTATGTTTCTCATAGTATATATTGCTAGAATTCTGGAGAAGTTGCAACACTGTAGAAAATAATATATGAATTTAGTAAGATTTCATTATATAAGACCAACATAAACAATCAACTTTTCTAAATACTAACAAAGGAACATCTAAAAAGAAAATCTAGGAAATAATCCTGTTTACAATCACTTTAAAAATAACAGTACATGAGCAAGAATTTAACCAAGGATGTAAGGGACATGTAAAATGAAAACTATATAACATTGATGAAAGAAATTGAAGAAGACACAAATAAACTGGAAGATAGTCTTTTTTTATGGATTGGAAAATTAATTAATATTGTTAAAATTTCCACATTAACCAAAGTGATCTATAGATTCAATGCAATTCCTATAAATATTTTAATGCTATTTTTCACAGGAATAGAAACACATTTCTAAAATTTATGTGGGATTACAAAACACCCTAAATATCCAAAGCAGTCTTTAAACAAAAAAAGCAAAGCTGGAGACATCACAGTACTTGACTTCAGAATACACTACAAAACTGCAGCAATCAAAATAGTGTGGTATAAATACAGATCCAGACTTGTACACTAATGAATAGAATGCCCAGAAGTAAGTATGTGCCCTTCGGATAAAGTGAAAAAGTTTAAAAGTCATACAACTGGAAAAAAAAGAACAGTGTCTTTAAAAAATAGCGTTGGGATAACTGGATATCCACATGCAGGAAAATGAAAATACATTTTTTTTTTCATACAGTATACAGGGAACAGCTTAAAGTGGATTTAAAAAATAATATATATATATATATATATACATATATATATATATATATTTTAAATATATATATATATAAAGATATGACCTGAAGGTGTAAGATCAGATGGAAGTAACCGAAGGGCAGATAGGCCAGAAGTAATTTAAAAAGAACTTTATTGAGATGACTTTCAGGCGAGGTTCACCAGTCTTCCAGGGTGAGGGCCAGGGTGGAGGTCTGGGAAGTTGCATATGGCTCTGGCTGGCAGGCGCTTTTATGGCCCAGGATTGGCAGGGGAGGTTTGGGGGTTCAGTTCCAGCATGGGATTGGTCGGGAACCTTGCCGAAACTCATGTCCCTTCGGAATTGGCTGGAGTCCCACTGAGTGACAGTGGGATGCTAGGCGCCCTTGGGGTTTATCTGTCAGCAACTGATTGGTTGTACTTTGGCATGCACGGGCTGTATGATGTTGTGCTACACAAGTGCCGGCTGCCTGATGCCCTGCCCCACATCCAGCCGCCTTGGACCACCCTAACAGAAGGTGTAAAACCACTTAAAGAAAATTGAGAAAAAACTTTGTGACTGCTGTCAGGGCAATTCTTTTTTGACTATGAGTCCAAAAGACAAATTTACTAAAAGAAATACAGCATACTGAAAAAAAAAAAAAAGCTTCTATCCAGCAAATGAAACAATAAACAGAGTGAATGACAATCTAGAGAATGGAAGAATATTTACAAATCATGCATCTAATAAGTGTTTAGCATCCAAAATAGGTAAGGAACTTAACTCCACAGAAAAAATAAAGCAACCACATTTTAAAATCAGCATAGGATCCAAAGAGACCTTTCTCAAAACAAAGACATGGAGATTGCCAACAGGTATATAGAAAAAAAATGTTCTACATCAGTAGTTATTAGGAAAATATAAATTAAAATCAAAATAAGGTATCACCTCACACTGGCTAGAATGGCCATTATCAAAAATAAAAGAGCTAGGTAAGGTGGCACTGGCTTGAAATCCCAGCTACTTAGGAGGCTGAGGTAGGAAAATCACAAGATCTATGACAACCTTTGAAATTTAGGAAGACCTTGTCTCGAGATAAAATAAAAAGGGCTGGAGATGGAGCTCAGTGGTAGAGTCTTTGTTCAGTCCCTAGTACTACAACAGTTACAAAAAAAAATAGATGAAAGATAACAAGCATTGGGAAGGATATGAAGAAAAAGATACCCTTGCACATTGTTGACAGGATCATAAATTAACATAGCCATTATTGGAAACAATGAGGAGTTTCTCCAAATGAAGGAAAATAGAACTACCATATCAATCAGTAATTCCCCTTTCCAATAAATTTCCAAAGAAAATGAAATCACCATCTCTACAATATCTGCAAGCCCATTATTTGTTTTTGGGGGGAGTACCACCAGGGATTAAACTCAGGAGCACTCAACTACTGAGCCATATCCCCATACATATTTTGTGTTTTAGTTAGAGCCAGGGTCTCACTGAGTTGCTTAGCACCTTGCTTTTGCTGAGGCTGGCTTTGAACTGGAGATCCTCCTGCCTCCGCCTCCTGAGTCACTGGTATTACAGGCATATGCCACCTTGCCCAGCTTGCATGCCCATATTTTTGTAGCATGAATCACAATAGTGAAGGTATGGACTCAACCTAAGAATATATTAACAATTGAATGGACAGAATGTGGTAGATATACACAATGGATTATTATTCAGCTTTTTAGGAAAAGAAAATCTTGTCATAGAACATTATCTAGGAGGTAATCTATGTGTTTGCTAGAACAATTCAACTAACCCCCAATGGACACATATTTCAAAGTATCATGTAATTAACAACGAATAAATAAAATGTTGTTGATTCATATTAATAAATTAAATAATTTAATAAAAAATCCTGAAACAGATGACCTAAAGTTTCACTTAGGAACTCATTCATTTCATCAAGTACATGGGCACTTCTCATCATTTTACTCTACCTTTACAGATTGTTTTCAAAGTTATGTCTGTCAATTTAGGGTTTCATAGGCATCAGAATAAACATCAATGTCTTAATAGGAAATGGCATGACAGACACATAGTCTTATTTGGGTTATAAGACACATATTTGGGACAGACACATAGCCTTATTTTGGGTTATCTTTATTAATGGTTATAAAAATCTTTCTAGAATCAATGAAAAGAAAGCTCATTATATCAAATTCTGGGTGAAATAGAATTACCCATACAGGTTTGGATCAATGATGATTTCCCAGGACTAATAAGGGACTTAACTCACTTAACATCAAGAGATTATGTTACCTGATGATCAAGTCCTTTTTGAACAAAGAAATCAAAGTAGAAAAGAAACAGCTAATGATCACTGGATCATGCCATGCTGCATAATGGGTTTGCTTACACTATTGCAGTTCTTTCCATTTTCAGTTGTTTCCATTATGCCCATTTCTCTTTTAACCATATATACATTGAAGAACTTGTACTTACATTGCAACATTGTTGGGGATCATGATTTGAAGCATATGATTTTTTATTACATCTTATCCATTCTACTGTCTTTCTGTAGAGTATGATTTTAAGTGCAGTATAATTTTAAGTATGATTTTAATGCATTACATTTTAATTGTACCTATGGATTTGATTTTCAAATGCAAAGAAAGAATCAGAAAGTTCTGAAAGGAATAAGGAAAGAAAGAAGGAAGGAAGGAAGGAAAGAAGGAAGGAAGAAAGGAAGGAAGTTAGTTTAATTGAAACGTAACTGGGTTAAAGATTTTCACACACTTTGCCTTTTTTACCAATCAATTATATATAGTATTAGGTTCATTCAGTTATTTTGGTGAGCTTATTTTTTACTCTAAAATAACCTCTTAGTCATAAATTTTCTAATTGCATAAAATAATGAGGCACTATGGGGCCACATAGCTGGCAGAAAGTTCCAAGGGTTCCTGCCAGTATTTCTCAACTTGTGTGCTACAAACTGCCAAGAATGCTGCCAATGGCAGAACTGTGCATAAAATCTCTATATGCTGTAGCTCTCTCTCTCTCTCTCTCTCTCTATGTGTGTGTGTGTATATATATATATATATATATATATATATAGTGAATGTATAGTGTGTGTATATATATATATATACACATACACACACACACACACTTATGGCAGTGACAGATGATATATTTAGATGAATGACTTGAGATGCAGCATTGTGCAGGATATGTCTTGCTACATATGAACACTTCATGACAAAATATTATATTGGCATTGGAAAAGATCATATGTTCACTAAAATAAATACATGAGAGGTAAAACTCAAATATCACACACATAAAACCATTACATCTGGGGAACAAAATTGTGCAAGATAAGATATGGAAGAATCACAAAGTAAGCAGAATAAAAGTAAAAGATGAATTGGTATAGGTAGTAATTTGAAATAAGAACCACCCCAAATTTCCCAATGATTTTCCCATAGGATTGATATTTCAGAGTCAGTAAATAATTTCTCTTAAATTCATTAATATTGCACTTGCTAAACTTTCTCTAAGCTTCGGATCACATATTCATGTAAGTAAATATATAAAGCACTCTTACCAATTCCTTATTCATTATCTCTTATTTTTTATATTAAATATCTTCATCATCAAGTTGTGAAATTCATCTATCAGTTATTCATACTTATTTGTTTGGTTTAGGTTTTCAAATGTTTCTTTCTCCTTATTTTATAATATATCAAATACCATTTTAATATTAAATACTATTATCACACAAACACGTACTACCTTTAATTTTTTTTGCCTTATATATGGTGGTATCTTCTATATTTTTATATGTGTGTAGGTAGAATAACATACCCCTTCTTCAAGGAGTTCACGTTCTAATCCTCAAATCCATGGATATTTTACCATACATGGTAAAAGGGACTTTGGTGACATGCTAAAATAGGGGACCTCTAGAGTGGAGATTTTGCCAGACTACCTAGGTGAGCCAGATACACTCATGCGGGTCCTTAAAAGCCAAGAGTGAGACAACCAAGTGAGAGGAAGGCTGAATAAGAAGATTGGTCATGGAGATGCACCATTACAGTCTGAATACCAGATGCTGGCAGCCTACATCCCCTGGAGAAGGTAAGGGAATGGCCTACCCCTAGGTCTTCAACAGGAATCAAGTCCTACTGACCCCTTAGTATAGTCCAATAAGACTTATAGAAGCCTTCTGTGGTCCACAGGATGGTAATACAGTAAATTTGTGTTTTCGTAAACACTGAATTTTATAGTTTTTTTTTATGGCAGCAATGGAAAATTAATATACTTAGATTTCATAATTTTTATTAATTTATATATTCAAAATTTTTGTTAGTTATCAAATTAAAGTTAGCTTTAGTAGGTAAAATCTTATAGAGGACATTTTGAAGACTTTGAATATGATCAATGTTTTAAATTGTTTTCAAGTATTCAGTTACTCACAAATTCCATTAGAATGAATGTATCAGAACTGCTAAATTTCCAAATTGCTTACAATGCTTTAGCTCTAGATGACTCATCAGCATTGTAATGTTTCCTTTTTCTTATTTCAATTACATGATACTCAAATATTTTAAACATCTTTTCACTTTATTTTTGAAGTATTGTAGTGCATAGAAAATTATGAAAACTGTGTTTTCCCATTTTAATGTACTATGTAGAGAAAATTTCATTTGTGAAATACATAATACCCAATAAAAACATTCAGATATATTCTTTTAAAATGATTGATTTTTTAGACTTCCTCCCTGATATTATTTTACTATTTTCTATATAAAATCCAACATTTTTCAGACCCTGTGACACACACCTCTAATCCCAGTTACTCAGGAGGCTGTCTAGGCAATTTATCAAAATCCTGTCTCAAAATAAAAAGTAAATAAAAAGGCCTGGGGATATGGCTCTGTGGTAGAGTGCTCTTGGTTTTAATTGCCATTACTAGAGGGGGGAAAAAATGGAAAGAAGAAAGAAAAAAAAAATCCAACACAGTCTCAGTATAAATGTGTCACTTTTAAACTATTTGAAACTTGTTTTCTAAAATATGTACAAACTTAGATGATACTTTCTAATTTCCTTAATTTGTTTTTACCTCTTGGTAAGTTTTCCAGAAGTTTTTAATACTTAAATGCTTTACAGCATGAACCGTATTAATGACATTTTGCCACTTAAACTATGTAATATAAAAGAACTTTTTTTGCCATTCTTTATAAATATGTTAATGTTCATAAATTTCACAGCTATATAGGTAGTTTTTGGCCATGAACTGTTACATACCAATAATTTTTGTTGAAATGAATATTCTTATTTAAATCATGCTTCTTTTATTCCTATTCTAGCAGAATATCAAAGGATGTTCCAGGCAATTGGTATGCGCTGCATCAAAAAGAAATTCTAGTCTAAAGTTTATTTTATTTCCCTTGATTCCTGAGATTTATACTAGTGATATTTAAAGGAAGCAATAAGCACCATCAATCTTATTTGTTTTCTTGACCTTGATTTTTTATTTGTAAAATCTTGATTAACTTTAAAATTATTTACTTTGGCATTTACAATAGACAAACAGTAAAAAAAAAAAAAAGAAAACATGAAAAAGTAAATTATTTGTGCAAAATAGTAACTACATTGAAGCATAATTATAAACAGATGATTTTCTTAAGCATAGAGTTCATAAAATATCTTCAATCAGACTATATGACCTACCATTACCAGGTAAAGCTGACAGGTTGAACCAGTAAGTAACCATCATCATCATTAGGTCTTCTTCTCTAAGTAAACAGTATGATTTGAACCCTCTGCAATCAGAAGAGTTCATTTTATTTGATTTGATGAAACAGTTTTGAGCATTTATGGTACTCTACTCTGGGCATAAACACAGCATCTCCTGGGCTATTTGTTCCATTTGCTGAGACAACCATCATTAAACCTGATGAAGATGACATCTTCAGCATGGTCCCCAGAAAAAAACCACGGTGAGAAGCAGCACAGCTTCAGCTGTTCACATGCAGGTGAGTTGAGGGGACTAATCTGTGTTGCTTTTGGCCACTGAAATTTAGAAGTTGTTTTTAGGCACAGGTAAATCTAGTCCACCCTTGATACAAGTTCTTGAGGTGTCTCAAATGTCTCTAAAGCAGGATAGCTTTTTATGAACAACCTTAAATCACCTACAAAAAAAAAATTAGCTTGAACCATATTCTCTCTCTCTCTCTCTCTCATTCTCTTTCACACACACACACACACACACACACACACACACGCACAACCAGATATATACCTAAGAGTATTTTATATAAATGTACAACTAAGTGTTACAATAATGATTATTCTTGCCAGCATTACTGACATAACACAGACTAAAAATGAAATGCCCAGTAATGGAAAAATAACTAAAAGTCATTGGTATACTCTTTGGTAATAAATAGCAGCTACAAACATCAATAGGGGTGAATCTTACAAAATGTTGAATAAAACATACAGATGCATAGTATACAATCCTATATCCATAAGGGAAAGTTAAAAACGCACATATAAATATGCAGTAAAATTACAAGAAAAAAAAACAAAAAAACCAAAGAAATATAAGAAAGCAATTACTATGAAGATAAACACTGTTTTTAGGGGAAATGGAAGAGTTTAATGTATAAAGGTTCATAAACAAAGTTTTCACGGTGCTGGAAAAATTCTATCACTTGACTCATGAGATGTTGAATCTGTTGAATTTATCCTACTAAAAAGTATAACTCCTGGAGCAGAAACATTATGGTCTGCTCAGGAGCATATCATAAGTGAGCAAGGGACTGGGCCAGGCCCCAGAAGCACTGCTACTTGGGAGGAACCACTTCACCTTTGTATCAGTTATTAAAAATACAAATCAGATTTTTTGGTCAGGTTCCCCCAAATTCTGAGGTGTCCATGTTCAACTGCTTGAGCTTTGTTTTGGCAAACCCCTACCCAAAGTTGCTTATAGGCTGTCCTTCACCTTGTTTCCAAGGGTGCAGAGCAGAAAGTAGCCTCTTTTGAGGAGGTGGAGTAAAGTATACATTTATTTTTTACTGTGACTTGTTCAGGACCACATTTTACAAAATGCCTTGTTTCTGGAAAGGAAAGTTCTATTAAAATTGTTTTAGTTTAAATATAGAATAGTTTTATTAAATTATGGCTTATTTTGAAAATTTTTTAGTTTAATTCAAAGGTATGCCAATACCTTCCAAAATAAGGTAATATTCAGAGACAGTTGTTCTGATCAGATGGCTTAGAGAAATTTCTGGAATATTCACATTTGAAGATTCCTTATTAATGAATGTCTTTGACTTAAATCTAACCAAAAACTGCAACATTATTCTTTGTACATTTTCATTATATAGTGTTAACAAGCTTAGTTGCAAATAAAATACTTAAGCTTGCCTTCTTAACACTGTGATAATGTTTATTCAAATAACCTACATAGGCTGCTGTACCCATTCCCCCAGTTCATCATTGGCATTGAAGATTTATAGACCTTTTTAAAACCCAGCATTGATCTTTAAATAATTAAAGAATGATTTTACTTCACACACACACAAAAAAAGCGTATAGCTTTATTGGTTAGATATTGTGTGCATGTGCATTGTGTATTAATTGCTTTCTGAATTCAGCAAAAAGGGAAAAGACAAAACTGATTCCCTCAGATAAAAACTAGTCATGCATTCACACTTAGTTGTTAGTTTGTCTAGGAAATAGACTTACTGACTAGAAAATAAGAATCCCTGGCTTCGAAGTCAGTTTCCAAAACAACTTATATTGACAAACAGGAGTAGCTGTTTTTGCCACACCAGTCTATGACCTTCTTCTGATGCACTGGTAATCTCACTTGGGAATATTTTTCAGATACTTATTCCATTAATTCCAGGTTTGATATGATATCCCCATTCTAGTGAACATCTCATAATCTTTTATGAGTTCAATAAATGCTTGTTGAATATTGATCCGTTAAACATGCCCTAGGTTAAGTATACCAAGGTGAATAGCACATGGATGTCCTAGAATTTACAATCTAGTTCAGCAAAAGGCAAAACTTTTGTGAATGGACAAAGAGTAACTATTTTATCAACCACATATGGCTTTTGTTGCATATTCTTTTCTAATCTTTGCTTTATTTATTTGTTGTTTTACAACTTTTTAAATGTAAATTACATGTCAGGGATGTAGCTCAGGGGGAGAACCATTTTCCTAGCGTGTTCAAGTCTCTGAGTTCAATCCCAGTATTGAAAAATAAAAAAAATAAAAATAAAAAAAAGGAAATACATTCTTAGTTCAAGGTCTATAGCAAAAAATCTTTGAGGACTATTTTGCCTTACTTTTCCAATTTTCTGATCCCTGTTCAAGTTAGCAAAGCCAGAGGAAGATGACCCTGCACAAAATGCACAGAAATTAGACAAATAATAATTGACTAAATGTCCTTTGCTGCTTAGAAACAAACAACAAACATACAGGGTTTTTTTGTTGTTGTTTACATTTGATATTTTTTAAAGTAGTTCTACATTATGAATAAAATATGATGCAATTGAAAATGACAGCATTTTATTTTGGCTTGATTTCTCTATTATTCAAATACACTACTATTGAGTGGAATTGTCTAGCATTTTAATAGTTCAAGGAAGAAAATTCATAACTTCTAGTTTCAGTGTTAATGAAACCCCAAATCTAAATAATACATTATCATTGCATTAGTTTGAAAAGCATCATAGAATTTTAGTGCTAAATCAAATTAACTTTATCTTTCATGATCCTTAATGGGTATTAAATTGGTGTGAAAATGTGAGATAAACTTTTAATTCGATTTCTTATAGTTGGGCTTCACAAACTGCTCTCATGCGACTTTAGGCATCATTTTGATCAAACTTTGGAGCATTGATTTCTGTTATAGAACTAAGTCACTTCTTTGAAAAAAATGTATTTTGTGATCCTTCTAGAAAGTTCAAAATTACTTCTCAAAGAAAACTTTAATAATATCATGGTATATGCTTGACTATGTAGGAATTACCATGTAAGGATATGAAGACATTATCAAGACTAAAAGTTTCAATGTGGACACAGAGTGCTTAAATTTTATTGTTGTTTAGAAATCCACCTAGTTTTATACTTTTCTTTCCTGGGCTATCATTTATTGACATTGTAAGTACAAAAAGGAAAAATGGGAGGCAGACCTCGATGGATTCAGAGAAGTCTTTATTCCTTTGCAGATTTGGGCGTCATTTGTGTCACTTTCCAGATGGGAAAATGGCCCTCAATTACAGGGGGGATTCTGGTTTTTATAGGGTATGAGGATGATGATGTAATCATTGTGTATGTGCAGTTTCCACCATCAGGGGCTAGCTGCACAGGTTAAAATTAGACACCTAAGGATGAGTATTCAAATCTTGCCCAATGTCATTCAGGACTAGGTTGACATGGGGAAGGTCAAGGTTTAGGGCCTAGCATTCCACATCTGCCCTTTTCCTTTAGGGCTAGTTGTTTCAGGAATGTGCTGGGAGAGGTTTAATGTTCCGCCAATTTCTTTTCCCACTTCTTGAGCCACGCTGTCCATTTTCTTGGGGAGTTATCTTATAGGAATATTATTTTCCATAACCCTTCAGACCTGATGGCATATTTTTAAATACTGTGGCACTCAATATTATTGTACTAATATAGTTTTTCCTTAGGATTGTATGTTTCAAGGTTCTTTTCAGAGGAAATAGAGGCTTTTGCAGTAAATTATTTCTGAAATTTGATAGAACATATGAACTGTTGAACTTTATTGGACTGAGCAAAACTGGTACTAAGTTTCTAACTTTCTGTTTGTGGATTATCATGGCCCAAAAGAGATATTTTGTGTAGGGTTTGGAATACAAGTATAAGCAACAAATTCTTTGGGGGCTGAAAAGGGCACCAAGGAACCAGGACCAGTTGCAGTTTATGTGTGCTGTTGCCAATTTACAGGTTCGCCTTGTTGGTCTGGAATAGCAACCAGATACACTCGATGTTAAAATACTAATATTTTCACTCCCACCAGAACTTCCCTCTATATTTTCAGCAATTCATGGATACCGGCTTCTCTAGCATGCTGGCTACATGAACAAAACTGGCACTGTGAGAGACCATTGCAGATTCAAGTTGGTTTCCATGAGCTCGTTTGAGTCCATCTTTCCTTCTGAAAGACCTCCCTGTCTTCTGTACAGCAACCAAAGCAGAAGAAATATATATATTTCAATTTTATATTTAATTTGTTTAAATAAATAAACATTTATATATATGTATTTGCAATGCACACACACATATATAAATATATATTTGCAATATAAATATATATATATATATATATATAATTTACAACTAGTACATACAATTGTGTAAAATCCTGTAAGTTTAAATCTTATCTGTAAATTTCATACTCTGTCATTCCTAGAGGTTCTCTTTCTATGACTAAATGATGCATATTATACTATACTAAAAATTAATTGTTGATGTCCTCAGTTTTTATTCAACAATATCTAAATTTGCCTTATGATATTCTGAAACATAAGTTTGCTCTTAAACTACTTTTATTTATCCTTATATTTAATACTGAAGAACCTAGTAATGAATCATTTCTTAGTCAATGTGTGAATTTTTTACTGCATAAATATATTTTAAAAATTTTAATGGATTTTGCATTTCAAAATGTACAAAAAAGGTAATAGAAAGCAAGAGAAACTACTTTCAATATTTTATGCTTCATCAAAAAATTATAAGTAGAATTAACATATGATAAAGCATTGTACTACTGGGTATATACAAAGGAAATGAAATCAGTATGTGGAATGGACATTTGCACTCCCATGTTCTTGTTGCAGTATTCATACTAGTCAAGAAATGGAAACAACCTAAGTGTCCATCATTTGATGAATGGATCAAGAAAATTTGTGTTACGGTTTGTATCTGATATGTTTCCCAAAGACTTATGACTTGAAGGATTTGTCCCCACTGTAACAATCCTCAGAGGTGGGAATTTTAGGGAATGATTAAAGAATGAGAACTCTAACCTCATCAGTGTATTAATTCATTGGATGGATTAATAATTTGAATGATCCATTGAGAGGTGATGAAAAATATTGGAGGTGATACCTAGTTGGAGGAATTAGGTCACTGTGGGGTATGCCCCGGAAAGGTATTTTTTGTGCTTGACCTCTCTCTCTCTTCTTGTTCTGGTTCCCTCTCTCTGTTTCCCAGTTGTAATGAAGTAAACAGCTTTGCTCCACCACATGCTTTGACATAATATTCTGCCTCACCTAAAACTCAGACCAATGGAGCCTGCTAATTAGGGACTAAACCTCTGAAACTGTAAGCCAAATAAAACTTCCATTCTCCTAGATGTGTGAGTCAGGTATTTGATCACAGTAACAAATTGCTGACCAACACAGTGTGGTGCATATGAATGACAGAACACTATTCAGACATAAAAAGAATGGAGTCCTGTCATTCGAGGCAACATGGATGGAACTGGAGACCATTTTGTTAAGTAAAATAAACCAGGCACAGAAAGATAAGTACTGAATGATCTCAATTATATGTGGAATCTAAAAACATTGATCTCATAGAAGCTGAATGTAGAATTGTGGTTACTAGAGGCCAAGGACAGTGGGTGTGTGGAGGGAAGGAGAAAGGTTAATTAATACTACTAAGATATAGTTAGATAGCAGCAGGAAAAACTGTTAAACTATTGCACAATATTGTGACTTTGGATAAAAATTATGTACTGTATATTTCAAGATTTCAGAAGAAAGGATTCTGAATGTTTTATCCACAAAATAATGATAACTCTTTGAGGAAATAAATCTTTTCAACCTGATTTAAACATACATTGTATATATGTATCAAACATTACATGGAACTGGATTAAAATATACAATTTTTATGTTTTGTATATCAGTTAAAATAAAGGTGAAGTGTGTCCAAAAAACATAAAATATATCTTTAAAAAAAATGTCATTGGAGTAGATTCTAGAAAGATGCAGTCTGGGTACATATCCCTGATTCCTTCCCACATTGAGTTGCCATATATGAAATGACACAGTAAAAAATAAAGGGATGCCTGTCTTATTCTGGTAAATCCTAGGGAATGACCCACATTATCTACAGCACAATGGGAGAAGTTGGTGTTTTGGTTTGGATGTAAGATGTCTCCCAAAATCTCACATGAGGGATAATATAAGAAAGTTCAGAGAAAAAATGTTTGGATTATGAGAACCTTAACCCAATTAGTGAATTAATCACCTGATGAGATTAAGTGAGTGGTAACTGAAGGCAGTGAAGAAGTGGCAAGAGGAGATGGGGCATTGGGGGCATAGCTTTAGGGTATATATATTTGAATATGGCAAGTGGAGATCTCTCTCTCTCTCTCTCTCTCTCTCTCTCTCTCTCTGCTTTCAGATAATCATGTGAGCCACTTCCTTCTGCCACCCTCTTCTACCTTGATGTTCAGCCTTACTTTGAGCCCCCAGGAATGGAGTCTGCTATCTATGAATTGAATCCTCTGAAACAGTGAGCCTCAAACGAACTTTTCCTCCTTTACAATTGTGCTGGTTAATTATTTTAGTTGCAGCAGTGAAAAGGCTGACTAAAACAGAAATGGGTACTGAGATGTGGAATTATTTCTGTGTCTAACCTGACCATGTGGTTCAGAAGATTTTCGAGTTTTTTGGATTTGGTGGGAGGAAATTTTTTTTTTTTTTTATTTACTTATTGATTCATTGAACACAAATGGAGTACAGCTATTGTTTCACTGGTTGTACACAAAGTAGAGTCACACCATCTGTGCATTCATGCATGTACACAGGGCAATGGTATCTGTCACACATTGTTATTAATTTTACCCCCCACCCACCCCCACCCCTCCCTTCCCTCTATGCTAGCTATCTTTCCTCCATTCTTGCCATCTTTCCCCCCCACATTATGCATCATCATTCATATATCAGAGAGACCATTCGGCTTTTGGATTTTTGGGATTGGCTGATCTCACTTAGCATAAGAGTTTCCAACATCATCCATTTACCTACAAATACCATAATTTTATTCTTCTTTATGGCTGAGTAATATTCCATTGTGTATATATACCACAGTTTCTTTATCCATTCATCTACTGAAGGGCATCTAGGTTGATTCCATAATCTAGCTATTGTGAATTGAGCAGCTATGAACATTGATGTGGCTGCATCACTGAGGCAATCTGATTTTAAGTCCTTTGGGTATAAGCCAAGGAGTGGGATAGCAGGGTCAAATGGTGGATCCATTCCAAGTTTTCTAAAGAATCTCCACACTGCTTTCCACAGTGGCTGCACCAACTTGCACTCCCACCAGCAATGTATGAGTGTACCCTTTTCCCCACATCCTCGCCAACACCTGTTGTTGCCTGTGTTCTTGATAAAAGACATTCTAATTGGGGTAAGATGAAATCTTAAGGTGGTTTTGATTTGCATTTCTCTTATAACGAGTGATGTTGAACATTTTTTCATAAATCTGCTGATTGCTTGTAGATCTTCCTCTGTAAAGTGTCTGTTCATTTCCTTGGCCCATTTATTGATTGGGTTATTGGTGTTCGTGGTGTAAAGATTTTTGAGTACTTGGTAGATTCTGGAGATTAGTGCTCTGTCCGAAGTGTGTGTGGCAAAGATTTTCTGGTGGGAGGAAATTTGATGCTTAGCAGTACCAGCTGGAAATGCTTAAAATTGTTGTAAGTGGAACTTTTTGGCCAATTCTGGTGGGAGTTCAGAAGATCAGAATGCCAATAGGACTGAGAATAGTGAAGACAACACTCAAGAGGAGAAGGAGGACACTATTGGAATTTGGAACAGAGATCATTCTTATTATGTTCTGTCTTAGGAGTCTGCATTTTCCTGTGTTCTGAGACTTTCTGTGAAGCTGATTTTAGAAAGAATGGACTTCTTAATCTGGCAGAAGATATGTCTAGGCAGCATGGCATTCAGGAAGTGGCATGGATATTGCTAGTAGCTTTTAGCCAAGCATATTGTGATAGGAGCAGAAAGCAGAAAAGAAGGATCTGAAAAACCTGGACTTGGAAAGCCAGAGAAAAACTGGGGCTAAGGAAGCTGAAGTTGTTAAAAACATTACTATCACTAAAGAAATCCTGAAGACTCTGTCCAGAGAAAGTAAGAAAGATGGTTTGAGGGCATCTCAGGAGCTTGCAAGACTACACCCACCTCAGGTTCAAGTAAGTAAAAGTAAAAATTCTCTTGAGAAGAGCCCAGTAGGGTATCCTTCTTGCACAATGGGACCTAGGAAGTTTTTTTCAACATGCTCAGCTACCCAGGCACTCAGACCCTGCAGACAGGGTCCCTGAAGGCTTGGCCACTACTCAAGATGGCAGCAGACTTTGGAATCAACCATATGGTGCAGGTTCTGGAGGAATACTGGATGCTGGAGTTGGGGATCCTGGAAGCTTCCACTGAGATTTCAAAGGCCCTGGAGGCTAGGCAAAGTGCAGCAGAGTACCTGCAGGCAGCCCGTGAGGGTCAAAGCATGGAGATATGAGGAAGGAAGCCAAAGCTACAGTAGAAACCCCCAAGATTGAGAAATGCCAGACATGTGGGACATTATCTTAAGAAGGCTGCAGGAATCAAGCAACAAGGGTGGAGCTACACCAGCCCTTTGGAGAGGACATCATGCCATATGCTCCAGATGTCAGAGGCAGAAGTATTGGACTTATTTGCTCAACTGTTTTTTTGGTGTTGCTTTGGTCTCATCTTTTCTTTCTGCGCCCCCATTTTTCTGAATGGAAATGTTTACTCTGTACCTTTACCTAGTGGATACTCGATTTTAATTTTTACGGGAATTACTTTTAAATTTAATCTCGCAATGTGAGATTGTCTTGAGCCTCTGAGAAGACTTTCAACTTGAACTACGAGCAATCTCGGAACTGTTGAGACTACAGTCACTCTTGGGAATGGACTGAATGTGCTTTGCATCGTCAGATGAGAGTGAGATTTTGGGGGCCGGGGCAGAATGTTACAGTTTGGAGACACCAATAAAGTTTTACCTTTTATCTATTAAATGAAGATACATGTGAATATTTCATGACGAATTATGGTGTCCATCTGTGCTGCTCACTTTAATGTTTGATGGAGCAAATCCCCAATCTCACTGTAATTAGAAGCCAAAGGAACTCAGCATGATAGGCTGAATTATTCAGTCTATGAGATGGAAGTTAATAACTTCTTGCATCCAGAGAGGATGTTAATAGCCAGCTTTGTCTATGCACCTTGGCTCAGAGCAGACCATTTCCTAGTCTTGGTAATGTGGCATTCCCCAAACAGAGACACCACCTATTTGCTTATTTACCCTCATCTTATTTATGCATTCTAACAAACTGAACAATAATTGTGAGAACAAAATCATTAAATGAAAACTTCAAAAATAACTTGTTAATATGAAAGGGTGAGATCACACTATTAAATATTGAACAAGTACAAAATATAGATAGATGAAAATATCAATTTAAAATAGTGAGAAGATTCAAAAAACTTTACTAAAAGGTAACAAAATATCTTTTAGAAGCAAAACCCAATTTCCAAATTGAAAAGAAAAATTGACAATACTTAACAGTGACTAAAAATAATATCAAGTTGAAATTTTACAAAACAAAACATAAATACATTAAAAAATATAGAAAAACTAAAATGAAGAAAAGTAACACAAGAAAAAATAATCTCCAATGGGAAAAAATATGAGTTACTGAAGAAAAGAAGCAAATAATCCAAAAGTATAAAGGAAGTAAACAAACAGATTAAGACCAAAGACTGGTTATCCAGCCCAAGTGTCTGCAGTATTTATTAGCTGTACAAACTTGAACTTATGCTAGGTACCTCAACTCTAAAATTAGGAGACTTGCCAAATCAGTTGGCACATGCTCTTAATCCTAACAGTTCTGAAGACTGAGTCAGAAGGATCACAAGTTAAAAGCCAACCTCAGCAATTTAGTGAGGCCCTGAGCAACTTAGTGAGACCCTGTCTCAAAGTGAAAAAAAAAAAAAAAAAAAAAAAAGAATTTTAAAATGCTGGAATTTCCCCCAAAAAACAAAGGCCAAATGTATTCTCTGATATGTGGATGCTGATCCACCATGGGGGGAAGGCTAGGGAAGAATGGAGGAACTTTGGATTGAGAAAAGGGGAATGAGGGTTGGGGAGTTGATGTGGGGTAGGAAGGATGAGGTAGACATTATTACCTTTTGTACATGCATGATTGAACCAAAGATGTGACTTTGTATTGTATACAGCCAGTGAAAAGAGAAGTTATGCTCTGTTTGTATACAATGAGTTGAAACGCATTCAGATGTCATGTTTAACTAATTAGAACCAATAAAATTTTTAAAGAATTGCTGAGATTGTGATGAAGAGCTCCTGGGCTCAATCCCTGGTGCCTAAATAAATAAATAAAATCAGGACACTTACATTAATAGCACCTAACTTTTGGATTGTCTCTTCAATCCTTAGGATTAAGTACACTGCTGTTTGTGAAACAGATTGAATAATACCCAGCACTGAATTGGTACAATGTAAAAGTGGGAGGATCTTATTATTATGAAGCCAGATCTAATGTGTGTCAATTTGAAAACTTACATAAAAGTGATCATTTTCTAGGAAAAAAATAAAAAAGCAAAACTTACTTGAAAAATAATAGAGAATTTGAATACTCCTACCAAAAAGAAAGTAAGGTGCTCTTTATCTTGATACTGAGGTAATCAATTATTAATTAGGAAATTCATAAACACTGAATAGTAGAAATAACAGGAAAATAACAATTTATCACTCACAAAGTGACTTAAGGAAAACAAAAAGACATTCATCTACACAGAATTTAACAGAAAACCAGGAAAACACAGCACAAGATAAGGAACCTGATAGAAAATTTATGCAAATAACCAAGACTTTTACGGCTGACCTAGAAAAACTTATTTTTGCTGGTTACTCATAGACGAAGTACCTGACCAACAAAACACATGTATCATAAATTTTGCCTAATGTTTCAGGCATAATATAGTGATTACTATTAATGGACAAACTGAGTTTTCTAAATTATATTTGTTTAGTTCAAAGTAAGATAAAATAATCACTCATCCCTTTCTCTCTACCTGAAAATTACCAAGAGACCCGTGCAGAAGGAAGATCAATAGTAGGTAGGGAGAATTTGAGGGTTACTCCAATGACTTATTTTTTTCTTCTTTCTTATCTCTTTCAATCCAGCTGCCAGGAAGTCTCTTAGCAGTACTAGCAAAGACTTCGTTGCTATAGAGCAGGGCAGGTGCCAAAACCCTGAGGAAGAAGACTTTCTTCTCTAGTGGATGCTGTTGATTCCATGAGAATTGGGCAAATCCCTTAGACTTCTGTTTTTCTCATGATTTATTCCAAGCTTAGTCCTGAATAAAAGAGAAATTGCAGAAAAAAATGCAACAGAGAAAGACAAGAAAAGTCACAGTTTTTCGGTTGGCAGATAAAGAGATGAGCCCAAGCTAACTGAAAACCATAGAGAACATGGTGTTGGGAATACAATCCCTTAAATATGTTTATAAATTTGGACTGGGAACCATTCCTAAGCTACGTGTACATGAATGTGATCCTAACTAGAACACCAAAACACTTGAAATTTTTTAAATTTAATTATTTTTTTGTTGTTATATTTTGATTCGTTGTACACAAATAGGATACAACTTTCATTTCTCTGGTTGTACACAAAGTAGAGTCATACCATTTGAGTAATCATACACGTACATAGGGTAATGATGTTTGTTTCATTCTATTATCTTTCCTTCCCACCACCCCACCACTGGTCATTTCCCTTTACACAATTCATTCTTCCTCCATTCCTCCCTTCTCCCCTCCCCCCATTATGTATCATCATCGACTTATCAGAGAAATCATTCAGCCTTTGATTTTTGGGGATTGGCTTATTTCACTTAGCATGATATTCTCCAACTCCATTCATTTACCTGCAAATGCCATAATTTTATTCCTCTTTTTGGATGAATAATAATCCATGTGTATATATACCACAGTTTCTTCATCCATTCATCTATTGAAGGGCATCTAGGTTGGTTCCACAATCTAGTTATTGTGAATTGGGCTGCTATGAACATTGAAGTGGTCACATCACTGTAGTATGCTGATTTTAAGTCCTTTGGGTATAGGCCAAGGAGAGGGATAGCTGGGTCAAATGGTTGTTCCATTCCAAGTATTCTAAGGAATCTCCATACTGCTTTCCAGAGTGACTGTACCCATTTGCAACCCCATCAGCAATGTATGAGTGTACATTTTTTTTCTCCACATCCTCACTAACACCTGTTGTTGTTTGTATTCTTGATAGCAACATTATAATTGGGGTGAGATGAAATCTTAGGGTAGTTATGATTTTCATTTCTCTTATTATTAAAGATGTGGAACATTTTTTTCATATATTTGTTGATTGCTTGTAGATCTTCTATGAAGTGTCTGCTCATTTCCTCAGCCCATTATACATTTGAATTATTTATATTCTTGGTGTAAAGTTTTCTTGAGTTCTTTATAGATTCTGGAGATTAGTGTTCTATCTGAAGTGTGTGTAGCAAAGATTTTCTCCCACTCTGTAGGCTCTCTTTTCACATTGTTGATTGTTTCCTTTGATGAGAAAAAGTTTTTTAGTTTGACTCTATCCCATTTATTGATTCCTGTTTTTATTTCTTGTGCTTTGGGAGTCATTTTAAGGAAGTTTGGTCCTAAGTCAACATGATGAAGATTTGGGTGTACTTTTCTTCTATTTGGTGCAGGTCTCTGATCTAATTTCTAGGTCCTTCATCCATTTGAGTTGAGTTTTGTGCAGGGTGAGAGATGGGGTTTAATTTCATCTTGCTGCACATGAATTTCCAGTTTTCCCAGAACCATTTGTTAAAGAAGCTATCTTTTATTCATTGTATGTTTTGGGCACCTTTGTCTAGTATGAAATAACAGTATTTATGTGCTTTGTCTCTGTGTCCTCTATTCTGTACCATTGGTCTCCCTGTCTATTTTGGTGCCAATACCATGCTGTTCTTGTTATTATTGCTCTGTAGTACAGTTGAAGGTCTACTATTGTGTTACCTCCTGCTTTACTCTTACTGCCAAGGAATGCTTTGGCTATTCTTGGTCTCTTACTCTTCTAAAATGAATTTCATGATTGCTTGCTCTATACACATCATTGGGATTTTAATTGGAATTGCATTGAATTTGTATAGTGCTTTTGGTAGTATGGCCATTTTGAAAATATTAATTCTGCCTCTGCAAGAACATGGGAGACCTTTCCATCTTCTAAGGTTTTCTTTATTTTATTTCTTTAGTTTTCTGTAGTTTTCATTGTAGAGGTCTTTCACATTCTTAAGTTTATTTCCAATTTTTTTTTTTGTTTAAGGCTCTTGTGAATATGGTAGTTTTCAGAGGATTCATCACTAAAAGAGAAATTAGGAAAACTACCCCACTCACTTGAAATTTAACAGAGAAATACCACTCTGGTTTCAGAATCAAGGAGCAGTATGCAGGAAGGAAAGATCTAAATAGAACCACAAACACTTTGAAAACTGAGCTAATACTATGCCAAATAAAAGTTTGGTTGAAATTTGCTGAAAGAAAAATCATTAATGTTTTCCATGGGATTTAAACAAGATCAGATATGTAATAACAGAATGTTCATAATGCCTCATAGATTATTCAAAACTATTTAGCATGTGGAGAACCAGGGAAGTTATGCTTGTGTGGGACAAATCAATCAAGAAATAAACAGCTCTATTGGAATAAAAAAAAAGCTGTATTGGAATAAACTAGCAAGACTATAAAGCTACTCTTACAGAAATACTCCAACAGTCAACTGTGAACACTCTTGAAAAAGATGAAAAAAATAGAGCTACTTAGTAAATTATGAATGTATGAAAAACAAAAAAAATGTAATAAATTTAAAATTATGAAAGATCAGTAGCACTTCAGGTATCCCAGAGGAGAAAACTTGAAAAGAGAATAATGGAGTAATAAAGGTTTTAAAAATTGAAAAATATATAGAAAGAGAACATAACAAAATCCTTGGAAAATAATAAAAGAAATAACATGGATATATTTTGGTAATGGATTCCGAAGTGCAGAAAAAGAGGACAGTTTTATTTGAAAACAATAATGCTGTAGAATGTCCTAAGTTTGGGGGAAAACTTACATCTACAGATTCAAAAGAGCACTGAAAATTGAAACTAGATACGTTCGAAGAGATCCATGCATAGTCATATCAGAATCAAACACTGTGAATAGAATAAAGTAACCTTGGAAACACCCAGAGAAAATTAAAGCATTGTCTGCAGGGCAACCAAGTTTCAAACGACTGTAGAGATTTCACCAAAATCCATACAGCCACAAAAATGTAAAAACATTGATAAAACATTGAAAGAGAAAAATCATCAAAGCAGAATTATTTATCCATTGGAAATAACCTTTGGGAAAGAATGCAAAATGAAGACATTCTCAGATAAAGGAATACTGAAAGAATGCATTGGCAATAGACTTTTCTTAAAAAAGAATGCTGAAGGAAGTTGTTCAGATAGAAGTTAAATGATCCAAAAAAAAAGCATCCATGGCACATCAGGATGAAGGCAGGTCAATAGAAATGGTATTATTTATCTGGACAGCCAAATACAGAAGTATATTCTTCTGCTGCAACATTCTTAAAATATGTAATTAGTGACTATAGTCAAAACTTTAGAAAGTGTTTGATTTTTTTTATGCATGCATCTGTAATATCTATGACAACTATAATATATGAAGGAGAGATTATAGGGATCCATATCGTGATAAGGTTTTTAATTCCACTTTAAGTGAAAAAATATTGATTCTAAGTTGACTATAAATCTTTGCATATTATAATGTCTAAATTAAGAAATATAAACCACACAAAGAAATGTAGTAAAATGGATAAATTAAAATGGAATATTAAAATATGTCAAATAACCTGAGTGAAAGCAAAAAAGAATAAATAGTAAAACAAAAAATAAACACTAGATCTAAATCCAAACTATCAATAAATATATTCAAGAGGGAGAAAAACATTAATTAAAAGGCAAAAATCATTAGAATTGATAAAAATGAAAAAGGTTAGGGGTATAGATCAAGTTGTAGAGCATTTGCCTAGCTCTAGGTTTTGAAAAAGAAAAAAGTAATTAATTAAAAAGTAAATAAAAGAGAAAACGAAAACAAAATAGAAAATATTGCCATACAATACTGTCTTCTAAGATTCACTTCAAATGTAATGTTGTAGGTGGGTATGGTGGCACACACCCATAATCCCAGCAACTCAGGAAGCTGAAGTAGCATTCCAAGTTTTATTCCAAGTTTGTTAGCTTCTGTAACTTAGTGAGACCCTGTCTCAAAAAAACTTAAAAAGGGAAAGGATATAGGGGTTTATCTTAGTGACTGAGCCCCCCTGGGTTCAAACCCCAAGAATGGAAAAAAAAAAAAAAAGAAGTAAAAGGTAATGATGTAAGTAAGCTTCACATAAAATTAAAATAAAAGATAGTCAATGCAGACACTAATCAAGAAAACTGCTATGGGTGCATTCAAATCACAAAAGTTGATGTCAGAGAAATGAAAGTACAATGATTGAAAGGAACATTGCATATTGATGAAAAAGACAATTAACCTGGAAATCATACGATTTTCTATGGATATGCCTCTGACGACACAGTTTCACAACATGTGAGTTAAAAACTGACAGAACTGAAAGAAATAATAAATATGTGAAAAATAATGCCTACAAAATTCTTGAGTTTGGAGGAAACCATACATCTACTGATTCAAAAGAGCTCTGAAAATTGAAAGTAGAAACACAGAGATCCATGCATAGTCATATAATCAAACGTTCTGAATAGAAGAAAATAACCTGGAAACAAACAGAGAAAATTAGAAAGCATTATCAGCAGGGCAACCATGTTTCAAACAACTAGAGATTTTACCAGAATTCATGCAGGCCACAGGAAGAGAAATTCACTGGAGATTTAACATTCCTCTCTCAGCAATGGAGTAAATTTCTTAGATAAAATAGCAGTTAGGTGGTGGCACACACCTGTAATCCCAGCACTTGGGAGGCTGAGGCAGGAGGATCACAAGTTCAAAGCCAGCCTCAGCAACTTAGTGAGGCCCTAAGCAACTCAGTGAGACCCTGTCTCTAAATAAATTACAAAATAGGGCTGTGGATGTGGCTCAGTGGTAGAGTGCCCCTGAGTTCAATCCCCTGTACCAAAAAAAAAAAAAAAAAATAGCAGTCAGGTATAGAAGATTAACACCATAAGCCACTTGGGTCTAAAGGAAATGTATGGAATGCTTAACCTGATAATTGCGGAATACAGATCTTTTTCAAGGGCACAAAGAATATTCAATAATATAGGCCTGATCATGGATCATAAAACAAAACTTAAAAGATCAGGTAATGCAGGTTCCAAAATCATGGTAGAATTAACCTAAAAACCACTAATATGCTAAATCCAAACAACAACAACAACACAAACAAAGAAAACATCATTACAGTAAATGGGGACTGAAGAAGCAAAGTAGAAAGCAAAAACAATGTATTAACTGTTCTCAATGTAATGAGTCAAAGATTAATTTTAGAGATAATATGCTAAATATGGACACTAAAATAAATAAAGAAAAAAGGGGGCTAACGTTGGCAGAGAGCAGTCAAAAACATTCTTACAAAAAAGGACCAAACCCAATTTTTTCACAGAGGGAGAGAGTTCATCAAACTTTCAAGAGAAGATAATTTTAAAAAATTTAAAAATAAAATACACACACACACAACTTACTGTGACAAAGTTGAATAAATAAAGCAAATCATTTGAAACAATTCTGACACTTATTATATTCACATTATTATGCTACCACCACCTCTATCAAATGGGAAATCATTTCAATCACTCCAACGTAAACCCATTTCCTATTCATCACTTTCTCTCCACTCACATCTTTCCTCAGCATTTGCCAATCACCAGTTTGCCTTGAATCTCTATGGCTTTTTTTTATTCCATATATATTATATAAAGGGAATCATAAGATGAGTGGTCTTTTGGTTCTTGCTTCTCTCACTTAGCATTGTGCTTCACTGTATGCCCTTGTAACAGAATGTATCAAAACTACATTCTGTTTTGACTGAATATTTCTACCACATATGTGGAATTTATCCAAATTTTTTTTTGTTCAATTATCCATTTACGGACATTTTAACTCTTTCTACTTATCAGCTACTGTATTATGAAAAGTGATACTATGAACATGTGGATGGATGTTTCTGGGAATACTGGTCTTTAGTCCCTTGAGCTGTATACCTAGAAGATAATTGTGGGGTCATATGATAATTATATGTTTAACACTGAATAACTTGCAAACTGTTTTACACAATAGATGAACCATTTTTCATTTCTTCCATGGATGTATCAGAGATTTAACTTCTTCATATTTTCATCAATATTCATTATTTTTTAAAACTAAGTGTTGGGAGCAATGATTTGAATTACGGTCTCTGATTCTCTGGCAACAGGAGTACTCCTCTGCTGGGAGCTCTTGGTGCAAAGGCACAAGTGAGACTGCCCAGTTGCTATGGTGATGCCCCCTTCAAAGAGGTTCTGTGCTTGCCTTGGGACTCAGTCTTAACACTGAATTTGGACACCAGTTGGAAGTGTGGAGAATTATGAACTCAAAAAGGATAATAATAATTGGCTTCCCAGAACTTTGACCTTGGTCCTGTGTGCTTTAAGAAAGTTTCTCACAGAGAATTCTTTTGATGTTAAAATCTATATAATAAACGTGTGGAGTTACCTCCAACAGTGTGTAATGTCCCACCTGGTCTCAGCTTTCTCTCTGGGTATATTTGTCTTTTCTAATCACACCCCATTGCCTCTCATCCAGTTTCTGAAATAATTTCCATGCAGGTAGAGGCAATAAAGTTTTATTATAGTCTTCCTAAGGGATATCAAATGGTGCTTTATTTTACTTTTAGTTTGTATTTCCTAATGACTAATGGTGTTGAACATATTTAGATATGTTTTTTGTCAATCATACATATTATTTGGGAAAAGGTCTACTGAAAACCATTATTCATATTTTAATTGGGTAACTTGTCTTTATATTGTCAAGTTTCAAAAATCTACATAGAAAATAAAGGAAACAAAAAGAAAGATGACCTTAATTTAATGTAAGAATGAATTTTCAAAGATTCACAGTTTTATAGTAATACCCAGAGAAGTATCCAAAAAAAAAAAAAACAACAACAAAAGAAAAAAGACAATGAAGGAGGAGGAGAAAAGGAAGACTAAAGGGAAGAAAGAAGATGAAATAAAGCTCATTAGGGAATACAGGAATTGACTGGTTCTACCAACATTCTACCTTTAAAACAGAAACATTGCTAAAAGGAAGGGATATAATATTTACACTTTTTAAACGGTGAACTACAGTTTATCTCCAAAACTATAGCAAACAAAAGCAAACATTTCACAGTATAATGTTAGTAAGCTAAGATATGAAGTATGTGACTGATGTAGTCATAAAATAACTCCTCCAGACATAAGGATATATTATTATTAAAAACTGTGTATTAAACTCATTGTTAAAAAATAATAAAACAACACAAATTAAAACTCATAGTGCTCTCTTCCCCACAAATGATTTTATAACTATTGCCCACAACACAGAATACCATAATCTAATTAGAAAGTGCACCATTTGACCCTGCTATCCCACTCCTTGGCCTATACCCAAAGGACTTAAAATCGGATTGCTACAGTGATGCAGCCACATCAATGTTCATAGCTGCTCAATTCACAATAGCTAGATTATGGAATCAACCTAGATGCCCTTCAGTAGATGAATGGATAAAGAAACTGTGGTATATATACACAATGGAATATTACTCAGCCATAAAGAAGAATAAAATTATGGTATTTGTAGGTAAATGGATGATGTTGGAGATTGTTATGCTAAGTGAGATCAGCCAATCCCAAAAATCCAAAAGCCGAATGGTCTCTCTGATAAATGAATGATGATGCATAATGTGGGGGGGAAGGGTGGCAAGAATGGAGGAAGGATAGATAGCATAGAGGGAAGGGAGGGGTGGGGGCGGGGTGGGGGGTAAAAATAATAACAGAATGTGTGACAGATACCATTGCCCTGTGTACATGCATGAACGCACAGATGGTGTGACTCTACTTTGTGTACAACCAGTGAAACAATAGCTGTACTCCATTTGTGTTCAATAAATCAATAAGTAAATTAAAAAAAAAAGTGCAAGGTTTTGTATGTGTGATGTGGTGAATTGAGTGTCAAAAAGGCACTTCCAAAATATTTGTACATGAAACTTTGAAAATAAATGCAGAAAAAAAATCAATCTCTCACTACTTATATTATCTTCTTTCATCCAAATTTTGTACAATTAAAATGTTTGATGTGTTCTTTTAGTTACTAATTCTTGCTTTAATTTTCACTTAGTAAATATAGTCTGAGAGACTCAATATTTTAATATGTATAGATGTGCACGTTGGGAAATAAAAACTACAGTCCTCAACTCCTCTTAAAATAATGTAAAAGAGGCATCTTGTTACCCAAAATGTATGTTTACTATAACCTTGAAGGACAGTTTGATTTTGGGGGGACGATGTAGCAGTTTTTAAACATGGACATGCAAATGATCTCATTCAATTCTATTTATAACAGATTTTATAACATGGTGTAATTCTATTTGCTTATGTTTTAAATTTGCCTTGAACACTCCTGTTTTAAAAGTCACTGAATTTAATTGATAATCAAGAATATTGAGGTTTTTAAAAATTAACTGTATCATTTTTTTCATCAGCATAGACTATTGTTTTTCTTTCAGCTGGTGTGCCAGTCACATTCCACCACTTGACTTGACCTCATCCATCCTTATACTCGCTCTAGTTCCCAGGTGCTAAAGTGATGGTGAAATCACTCCCTCAGTAAATCAAGCATTGAACAGTCACTGTTTTTGAAAGTAAGTGTGTTTTGAGTGTTGTGTTGGAATGTATTTCAGCGAAGAAGAAATATTTTACAGGTATCTCCAATTTCAATTGAGATGACAATATTCTTTAATTTTTCCTTAACATATCAAAGGTCTAAGTTTAACTTCCATATAATGAGTATCATTTTCCTAAACTTTCATGTTAATACATATATGGCTAATGAAATATTACTTCTTTAGTTCCCCAAACATAAATTATGAGAATATTGATACAATTCTTATGCAGAAACAATTACTTAGAAAGAGTTTTTCATGACATGGTGAAATATTTCAGTTCACAGGAAGCAAAGGATTTTTGTGATTATGTTTGTACAATACATATTTTATTTTATTTTTCTAGTGAAACATAAAATAGATTTAGGAATTTAGACATGCCAAATCTGAAGCTTAAGAACGAGGTAATATTATGTGATTCACTTTTAAAGGAGACATTGCAACAGTCTAAAAGATTCAAATTTTTATGATTCTGTAGAAATACCACCCAATGAGTATAAGCAAATAATTCCCAATCCTTTCACTCTTTGTTTGGGTGTGTGCCACCAGGGATTGATCTCAGGGGCACTCAACCTCTGAGCCACATCCCCAGCCCTATTTTGTATTTTACTTAGAGACAGGGTCTCACTGAATGGCATAGCACCTCTCTTTGACTGAGGCTGGCTTTGGATATTCCTGCCTCATACTCCTGCCTCAGCCTCCCGAGCTGCTTGAATTGCAGTCCTGAGCCACCATGCCTGGCTAATTGTTAACCCTTTCTAAGTAAAGGTTTCAGTATCTAAAACTGATCAATAATGAATCAGGATTCTTTGTTGACAGGGACAGTCTGGACCAGAATTATCTAATGCAGTCTGAGTAATGGCAGTTAGTAATTATAGTCATTTCTGCTAAAACATAGGTTGTTCAATAGTTTTCTCACTTCATAAATGATAGCTCCTTAACCCCAGCAGATTTAGAGTCACTTGGCTAGTAAATATTCTGAATTCACATTGCTCTGTGGCTCAGAAAACCTAAGTTTTTGTTTTTTAACTTTTCTCCTATAACCATGCGTCAGGTTATAGGGTGGTGGTGGTACTAAACCTCAAAGTTCCATTTCTAAACATTTATTGAAACCACTATTCAGTACCTGAATTTGTATTACTACTACTGTAAAGAAAGATAAATATTTATCTTCAGACAAAGGCTTTATCTTCCAAAATTAAAAAAAAATTGATACAATTTCTAATGCAAAATATTTAGCAGAAGACATGTACTCATATTTTTGAAAAGGTCAATAAAAACTATAAACCACACACAAATGTCATGATTTAAAAGGAAAATAATAAAGAGATTAGAAGTTGGGTGACTTAGAAGTGAGTTAAGAAGTACATGGGGAGATTAGATAATTTAGGGGTTTGCAATAAAAAGCCAGCATCGACCAAGGATAATAGTTTTATTTTGTAGGAAAAAAGAGAAGAATAGTCAAATATAAGGGAAAAAATGGAGCATTTTTCAGTAGACAGAGACACTGTTTTCCTATTTACATAAATACTTTAGGTATGTGGCTTTTTTTCTACTGACCTAGAGTTGGGCATTCTGGGGGTCACAATATTCATCATAACTTGAATTGATGAGTTACTATTCCTAAACATGTTGTATGCATTACTTTCAAGTTGTATCATTCTTTGTAATTGTGAAGAAATTTGGAAATAATAACAAGTAACAATAGTAACAAACAAAGGAAATTAGTGATGACTTCAGTGGAAAACTACATATGCTTGTTTAGAACATACATTCCAGGATGTCTTTTACTATTGTCCTGTTTCACCTAAAATTATATCAGTCATACATAACTGATGGTTCTTTATAAGTCTTTTTTATAGATAAATAAGTAATATTGGTTTGGTGAAGTTTCAATTAACTTCATCTTCTGAGAAAAGCTAGTTTTTTCTTTGTTAAAAAATATTTCAGCAATCTTTCTTTATATATTAATTTTTTACTTTCCTTCAAAAAATTTGAAATATAATAGTTTCCTCATTAACAATGTGTTAGAAATCTTTCAAACATGTTCATTTTATGTTTCTGTGAGTTATCTTTTTTTTAAAATACTTCAGAACAAATGGAAAGATAATTCATATAAAGAAAATAAATTATTGGTTGATGGGTGAGAAACATCTACATTTTGAAGTTTTTCCCACTACCCCTAATGAAAAATAGATGGAGTGCTGATTCACTTTAGTTCCTCTAGGAGACATTAAATATACACAAATAAATTAATGTTGCATCATGGTTATTCGCAGGTTGAATAAAATCATGACCACACATTAAAATTAATGCTCTGCCAGGCAGTGAAAATTTTCTACCCATCCTGGAGAGAATAAGTAATGTCTCCCCTTTATTTTACGAAATAAAATTTCACTTTATTTAGTAATTTTTTGACCATTTATTTTAGCAAGTTCTTTTCCAGAAAACTGAAAAACTTTGAGACTTTAGATATTTACATAGATTTAGGAAGTGGGAGAAAGTCTCCTTTCCCTACATTCTTTCTGCACCATATACATAAGCTTTCAAATTAGGATCTGAGTAATGATATCTGCACTTGAGACTGACACAAAGGACTAATTATTTAGGAAAAACAAGGAGCATCTTGTTTATATGTCTATATCACCTGAAGGGTAGCAGACAGACTTGAGTAGTAGGAACATTAGGTTAAGGAGATAATTCTACAAATTCTGCCTACTGTACTGACTCTCTACATACTTTATTTAAAAAAGCAATTTACCTTTGGCTCTGCTTGACTTAATTCAGTTGGATATGTTATGTTCCTCAGAAAAAAAAAACCTGTTACCAACTGGAAAAATGCATGCCCAAAAGACTCCTCCTTGCTATTAAGAACATGAGTTACACAGAAGCAGGTGAGGGAGACTTTTAGGGCCTTTGTACAAATTGGATTCCAGAATTAAAGGAAATGGTAAAATTCCCCCAATTATAAAATCCTTAAGAACAAGTTGCAATGAGAACTGGCCAGCATGGGTAAAAAGTGAACCAGTTTATAACTTTAGCATGCCATTATAATGATAAAATTTCTTCTCTACAGGGTAGGATCACGTGCAATGGGGACTTGAAAATCTGATGCAGTCTGCTGTCAGTAAAAGTCAAGAGGTGAGACAGGTGGGATTCAGTGGAAATGTTCCTCAAACCCCCAAAATACTGGTAGGCAGAGGGTCATTCTCTTCTTATCTCTGAGAGGACATACTTTCTCCAATGGGAATGCTTTCCTTTTCTCTTTTCTTATCCCTTCTATCAAAGTCATGCCTGCTACTCTGAATGACATGGCTGAAAATTTTCTGGCACAATCTCAAGAACCATTAACCAAGGACCTCTGCTTTAGCACTGCAGCATGACCTTGCTATGTAATATTACCAAAGTATAATTTAAAATTTATTTTATTGTTTTGTCATTTATACATGAAATTCTAATAAATAGAATCCTGTTTTCCATGTTGTCTCATCTCATGCACTTTTGCAAGTTAGGAAGATATCAAATTTTCATATGGAAATAGAATTAGTTTTAGATAGCTAGATAGCTTTTCTTGCCAGTG
>JAJEJO010003447.1:212253-237471 GCA_020662805.1 Glaucomys volans | reverse complement strand
CAGGTAGATCAATGGTACAGAATAGAGGACACAGAGACAAACCCAAATAAGTACAGGTATCTCATACTTGACAAAGGAGGCAAAAACATGCAATGGAGAAAAGACAGCCTCTTCAACAAATGGTGCTGGGAAAACTGGAAATCCATATGCAGCAAAATCTAGCTAAGTTCTTTAGGGCCTTGGGAGGTTGTTGAATCTGGCCTTGAATTTGAGGTCCTCCAGTCTCAGCCTCCTGAGCTGCTGGGATTAAGGGCATGTCTAGCACCTTTGTCTACTTGCTAGTTGCCTGAGGAAACATCATAAATTGACTGTTGCTGAGAAAAGAGACAGCTTTCAATCCCTGAGTGCTGACCTCAGCTCAGCCATTTCTGCAACCTGTTAATCTACTGTATTTCCTTAGTTCATTAATTCTTGCAGACATTTAGACTATTCTTCAACAGCTTCTGTCTTACATCAAACTTTCAGGACCTCTTCCCTCATTCTCACGTTCAGTTTATGACCTCACTTTTCATTTCACTGAGGGAAAACAAAAACAAAAACAGTGTTTAACACAGATGATTACCCTTCTCTTAGAAATACTCTATCCTTTTGGGTTTCAGTACTTCATTCTCCCTTGATTTTGCTCCATTCTCACTGGCCATTCTTTGAAAGTGCCTTTTGATGCTTTTTTCTGATCACCCTTACATCTACAGGATGAACTGTACCATTCGTTCTGTCTTTTCTAAATATATAGATCATTTATTTTCCCATTTTCAGCTTAACATTGCTAATTTTTATAATATAAAACACTTAAAAAGTATTCTGATGCTTTTAATTTTATACCAACTCTCATGGAAGATAATAACGGAGAACAACAAGGTGTGGTGTGACTGGGCACAATGGCGCACATCTGTAATCCCAGCAGCTCAGGAGGCTGAGACAGGAGGATCATAACTTCAAAGCCAACCTCAGCATTTGAGTGAGGCCCTAAGCAACTCCAGAAAACCCTGTCTCTAAATAAATGTAACAAAGAGGTGGTATATGGCTCAGTTTTGGGTTTAGTCCCCAGGACCAAAAAAAAAAAAAGAAGATGAGTTAGAATAGTATGCTGGCTATTGGACTCATGAAAGTAAACAGTACGGGTAATGTGGAAGTGCACAGGATCCTTAGGACAATCTCCATGTCAAAAATTGGGAAGACTGCTCCTCCAGTTTCTCAGAACAAAAAATCTTGGTGGCATTCTAGACTCCTTTTTCTCACATTCTACATCTAATCCAGCAACAATACCTCATAATGTACCTTCAGACTGTAATTTATACTCTTATAAGCTCTTACTCTGATTCAAGTCACCATTATTGTCCTGGGATTATGAATTAGAATCCCCACCAGGTCCTGCCTCACGCTTGCTTTCTTTTTATTTAGTTTCTACACAGCAGCTAAGCCTGATCCTTCCAAAACATGTCAGATAATGAAACCCCTAAGGCACGTCCTTTACAGCGCTGCATAAACTGATCTCTTATTACATGTTGGATCTCATTTCCACTGTGGTCTCCACCCTTTTTTTTCACACGTTAGGCATGAACCCTACCACAGATTACACTGACAACCCAATTTATTGAACGTTTTCTCTTGTTTTATCTTCTGTGTTGTGCACATCCCTGCCCAATCTGAGATAATTGCAGGAAAACCTCAGCTACCTTATATCTTTGCTTAAGCTATATTATCCTTGAGAACCTTAAAACTAACTTAGTTTTTAAGAGATGAGATTTTGCTATGTTGCCTATACTGGCCTCAAACTTCTGGGATCCATTGATTACTCCTGTGTAAGCCTCCTTTATAGATGAGACTGAAGGTGAATGCCACCATCCCCTGTCCAACTACATTTTTAAATATCTAAGTGCCCTGCTTTCCTCTGGGGCACTCACAGTTCCATTTTCCTAGTTTATTACAGGTCTTCTTTTGTTTTTTGGAAGGGGGGGTCAGGGTTCTAACAATTTTCATTGGCTTTTCATCACTCATTAAATTATAACATTGTCTAAGACCTATAAAGTATGAACTTTATTATTGTTTCTTCTTACCACTTCTCACTAACTTGCATGGAATATTTTGTCAGTTTCCCTTTTTGTTGTTGTTGTTGTCAATTGTTCAGTATGCCATCTTATAACGGCAAATCAGGTTTCCCACCCTGAGCTGATCTGGGAAAAATTGCAGATCTACGGAGATAATTTTGTATGGCTTTCTTCACTTCTTGATTTTAATTCTGTGTATGTCTTTACTCCTTTTTGAACTAAAAATAAATAACCAACAAGTAGATTTATTTCACTTAGCCTCTGTCACATGAATGGAGGCTAATTTACAGTCCAGACAAAAGGCAATGAGGGAGGTCAGCCACACATCCCTGTGGATCACTCAGCCCCATTTCCCTACAGCAACCAAAATTCTTCCAGCCACTGAAATCTGGATCCACCTGGCCTATGGATTCATGAACAATCATATTTTCCCCTTATTTTCTGCTGCCAAGTCAGTGTTTAATGTTTCCTTCAGCTTGACCAAAGTTTACACAGGCTTCTTTTTCCTGTGTCCAAACCCTGCACATATATCCCTCCCTGGTCCTTAAAGCATCCATTTTGTTTGACTATAAAAGTTCCTCTTCCCTTTTTTAGAGAATCTGCTTTAGAAAAAGAGTGGATTTTTTTCTGTTCTTTTGAAATGTAAATAATCTTGAAAGCCTCTTGATAGTTTGACAATCTAGGACTTATTCTCAAGGACCTGGGAGTTATCCCTTTGAAATATAGTTTTCAGGAAAGATGAGCCTCCTTCTCCCAGTCCGTGTGGGAGGGTGGGTGCTTAACCCTGATGCTGTGGTGTTTTTGCTCCAGTTAGAAAATTTACTCCATAATGAAGAAAAAGAAGGTTTACTTTTTCTTTCATAAAGTCAATCAGCTTAGCAAAGAAAGATTGGCTAAAAGGCCCACTTTCTCCCCAGCCTTTAAAAACTCTCCAGTTCTCTTTTTTCTCTCTTCTATATGTTTATCAGTGCATTATTATGGTACATAATGGTGGGATTCATTGTTACATAATTGAACATGCACATGATGTCCCAATATAATTTGGCCAATATTATCCCCCAGTATTTCCCATTTCTTTCTTCTCCTCCATCCCCCCTTCCCTTTAGTGATGTTTCTTGCATTGTTGTGGGAATTCTCTCCCCCACTGCTCCACACTTTACTTTTCCTTTTCTCTCTCTAGCTTCCATATATAAGAGAAAACATATGGCCCTTGAATCTCTGAGTTTGACTTCTTGCTTTATATAATGAAAAAAAAATGTTTTCAAGTTCTGTCCATTTTCTTGTGACAATTTCATTCTTCTTTATGACTGAATAAAACCACATTGTGTATATATACCACGTTTTCTCTATCCATTAATCCATTAATGGACACTGAGGCTGGTTCCATAGTGTGGCTCTTGTCAATAATGCTGCTTTTGGATTGGGGATATAGCTCAGTTGGTAGAGTACCTTGCAAGTATTAAGGCCCTGGGTTCAATCCCCAGCACCAAAAAAAAAAAAAAAAAAAAAAATGCTGCTATAAACATAGGTATGCAGGCATCACTATAAAATGTAGTCCTTAGTTCTTTAAGATAAATATTGAGGAGTTTAGCTGAGTCATATGGTGATTTCAGCTCTTTGTTTTAATTAAGTTTAGTTTAGACTTAATTCTTATTTCGCTCCCTATTGTCTTACTCAAATTAAAATATTTCTTGCCTCCTTAGTTTGGTGACAATACTATTTTTTTCTATCCCTCATATTTTGGAAATTCATTCACTGATGAATTTATTGTACTATCTTGACTGAAAGTTCCTAATTATTCTTCAGGAAGAGGGAAAATGCTTTAGGGCACATGCTAAAAATCCAGATAAGTTGCATAATTTTTGTTCATTAATGAAGAACATATTAAAAATTCAACTTCTTTAGCAGATATTTCTTCTAGAGCAAAACATATATCATAAAATGTAAGACTTCTCTGAATAAAATAAATTGTTATTAACAGTTCTCCATAATGTAAATGAAGTTTGACACTTGGCTAACAGTTTATCATGAGGTCTATGCGTCACCAAATCTCTCAATTCATTTTCATGGAATGAAAGCTGCTATTAAAATAAAAATCATTACTCATCCTTTCTCACTGAAAAAAGTCCTTGGGTACATTCTCCCTGGGATAGAAAAAGAAACTAATCAATGAATCAGAGATTCTTATTCCACAGCATGAAATTAGCAAGCTATCTGTGCAATAAAAGAATATGCCTGAAGTTTCTCAAACATTTTCCCACAGAATCTTGAAGTTTATTAATGGTAGATTGGACCAGTTCTCCTTGATATATGCTCATAGAACTCATAAAGCATTGGAGGTGAGCTAGTTCTTTGCAACCATGTGTTTGTGACAGTCTTGTCTTAAATATTATAACCTGCAAACAGAAAAAAAAAAAAACCCAATGAGACGTTTATATCATGAAGTCTTTTTAAATCTCTTCAATTAATCCTAATTTTAAAACAGAGTAGCACAATGGCAAAAGGGCTTTGTTCATAAAATTTTTTAAACAGTTTTCATTGAAACTAACAGATAAGAATTCAAAATTGGTATAAAATTTAGAGCTACTATTCCAGATTTAGCAATACATTGAGCTTAGAATGCATATGCTTCAGTGCATCCTGTAAGTTTTCTCTAAAGGAAAAATTGTCTTCTTTGTTGATGTCAGTTATTACCAAAAAAAATTTGAGCAGCAGACTGCTATGTGGAGTATCCTATCTATCTAATAGAGAGACATTTAAAAAATGTTTATTTGCGTTTACTTAACAGGATTTTTGTATATATAGGCCTAAATATTAAGCCACAGATATTGAAAAATTCAGTTAGATGATGTAAAAGGCAACATAGATAGTTTGTTATCAGTTTTCTCTCTCATGAGGCATTAAACGAATACTTACTATTCATTGGATATAGTTTATGAATTTTAATACATTTGTAACTATAATTTATTATTATAAAGGAAGCACTACTCATTCACCAAATTCAGGCATTTGTGTAATTTCTTATTAAATGCTCTATTTCATAAAGTAGTATACACTTTTATGTCCCCTTAGAAATGTAGACAGCATTATGCTGGGAGAAGAAATTGAAAATAGTGTCTAGGATTAGTGGGAGCTCAGTACAAGACTCACCATACGAAACCTAATGCAAGTCCTTAATTTTAATTGATTATTGGTTTTTAATGTTGGGAAAATGGGAATAATAATAATTGCTGCAATATTGTATCCATGAAGAAATGAACTGATGAGTACCATGAATGAAGTATATTGCCTAGCTCATAGAATTTTAATAAAAGTTTTTCTGATTTTTCTTCCTCATGGATACCTTTCAAATGTTTTGTGGGGGAATAATAAATATCACTCTAGGTTTTAGATCATTCATCATAACATATAGTTTGTACTGATTTTTTTTAAACTCTTCCCAACAGGAATGTCCTATGAGCTGTTCATAGCTCTGAGGAGCTTACTTGATCAGATAATTTCATGAAACACAAATTTTATATTGATCCACTTTGAGGGAAGAACTATGCATATTCTTGCAGTTTAGCCTATACATAGAATATCCTACAGATTAAAAATGATATTAAATTGTTCAATTTGTATGACAATGTGTGGTATTTTAGGAAGGCCTAACATGACATCATCGTCTTTTTTGTCACATTAGAACTGAAAATTGAGAGATGAGTGGAGATTGAACAGAAAATGCAAATGGAAACCCAAAGATGAAGCATAAAGGAGACTCAGTTTATGAGAAAAATTAAAGAGACAATTGAAGAATACCAACAACTTCTTACCTGGAAGTAAATGCTATGAATTACTTATTAGTTTTGTTTTGTGTAACAATTGATATAAGATTTAGCAGATGAAGATGATGAACATTTACTGTCACAGGTTCTGTAAACCCAGAGTTAAAAATGGCTTAGCTGAGTCCCTGCTTAAAGGGTCACAAGGAGCAATCAAGGTGTTATCTGGTTTTGGGATTGAATCCATCAATGAGTAAATGAATTTCCTAACAAATGCTTCCCCAAACCCCACCTATGAACTTTCTGAATTGGGGACCAAACCTTCAACACACAAACACTTTAAGGGACATTTAATATTAAGTTCATGAAATTGTATGTCTTTCTGTCACACATTTTACTTGTTTGGAAGCTACTTATAGTTATTTTTTTTTTTATTTTATGCCTCTTTGAGGTGCATTGACTTTGACATACATTATGGAAGAAAATAATCATTTAAATATTCAAGGGAAAAGTTGACATATGATATGATTTTAGAAGATATGATGCTTTGTTATATCTTTAGTGTCCATTTATGAGATTTCATAATTGTCTTTTTATAAACTTCATTCTCTTTCCATGTATCTCAGTAATCCATGCTTGTTTAGCACTTTAGAGACAGACAATATAATAAAGGCATTCTGGTTGATTTTTCTATTTAAAATGTAAAATTGGAAACTCATTCTGTGCTTTACTTTTAGTTCTTAAGAAGAAACTATCTTGAAACTAGACCACTGAACTGTAGAACTGCTGACCAAAGGAGCGGGGCTTGTCAGGGAGGAGAAGTGGTAAAAGACACTGGGCACAAAGTCCTCACTCAGTCACCATTACCTGCCCAGACACCCTGCTTCTTTCAGGGTAGACATTCTAATTTTTATATATGAAACTTATGTGGAACAGCTAACACCATGTTGTAACACATTGCATGAATAAGAACACATAAATACAGAATGATTATGTTATATAAGAGGTTCTCAGCATTGACTTTTTGATGTTTTGAACCAACTATTTTCTTTTTTTACTAAAGTGTCCTGCCCATTGTAGGGTATTTGGTAGGACTCTTGGCCTCTCTTCCTGAGAGGCCAGACATGCCCTCAGCTTAAAATCTTAAAAAGTTTCCAAGCACCATAAAGGCCCCTTTGTTGAGGAAATCTACTTAAAATTATAAATTACAGTGCTATACAGTATGTTATCAAATATCTAAAATATAGTTCTGTGTAATAAAAATAAAACTAATGAAAACACAACTAATGGTAGTAAAATCATTTTTTAACCCTGACCTATTTGAGATAAAAATAATAATAAACATGAAAATGTGCAATGTAGTACTGCTTCAGTAGTAAAAATTCTGCCTGCATTGTTTCATTTCTGCAAATATGAATATTATCAGGACAGATACTATTAAGAAATGTTAATATCATTGATTGAAAGTAATGAAAGTATGCTATATATGCATAATTTACAAATATAATTGTTGGTTGTCATTAAGGAAAACCAATCAGATTTTTCATTTATAGAACAGAGGGTCCCTAATGGAAGTGGGTGATGGTTCACATCCATATAATGAAATTAATAAATAAATCTATCAGAACAACATTTAATTTTGTTTTCAATTACCTAATTTCCAAGCAAGGCTATTATTTTTGCCCATTCAGCTTCATCTGAATTACATAGTGCTTCATGGTACAAGTTACCTCATGGTAACTTACAAATCATTACCTTGCTTAGATACCATGTCTTAAACAATGTAGTGATGATTTTAGTACAACGGGGTATAATAACTATCAGTTAGCATGACTAGTATTTTCCCTTAAATAATGACATCTACTTGGAAACATTTTATTTATTTTTTAGAGTATTCCATTAAGAAGTGGCTAAAATTTTTGAAAAATGTTTATATTTTATATACTTATATAAACAGATTATTTTCACAATGAAAATAATGTATACCTATCTAGAAATATGTATGTTATGATTTTTTTAACAAGATGCTATCAATAACACTTAAACTTTTAATTTAACCAGAGACAAAAATAAAGTCAAAATTCATGTTAAAACATATGCTCATGTTGTATTTCTTAAATTCAATTCAATGTAAAATTCTGCAAAGGTTTTTCTTAATTTAAAACATAATTTAACTATGCTAAAATGTTATCAACTTGAGGATATTCATTATACACTTTATTTTGGAGACCATTAAAAATTTCTAAAAATTAGCAATCTGCCCAATGTAAATGCTACTATTTCCAGTTGAAGTCACTTTGGGAAATTTTATGTTTAAGTGATGAAATAATTTTCAAAGCTAAATATCCACTTCCCTTTGCAACTATCTCATGGGATGTTTTCTTCTTTAATAATAATCTTGATTGTCTTTATTTTTATAGACCAAAATAATACTAGCGCTTAATTGAAGAAGTCATGCATTTTTAAAGACAGAAAAAAATAAAATTATCAATTTCTTGCCTCATACTTTCTAACACACAATATGTTTTTCTTTCTTAGCTTTTTCATCTATTAACCAGCATTACTTTTAAAACTCTTAATCGAGGTAGGTATTCATGTTTTTTCTGATCTAGATAGCTAGATCCTGCCATGTAAAATAAGCATTTAACTCTTTTTCACTCATTTTCACTACAACTTTCCAAAGTGTTGTATCACTCTTTCTTATTAAATATTAATTAGTTCCTTGGTTATATAAAAGGACTTTATAACAGTCAGGTGATGTTTATTTTTAAGATTAACTTTGAGCTTCTCTTAAAGTCAATGATTATCTTACCTTTTGCTTTATACACCAAATCATCCATACAACTCAGACAGAAGTGTTAATTCACTTTTCAAAATATTCAGATGAATAAGAAAATGTTTTAGCTTTGCTTCTTGAACCTCTTCTGGGAACTCAAGCTTTTCATTCCAATCTGTAGTATACCATTTATAGGCTTCTTTCAGTTAGTTTCCTAATTTCTCCTTTGCCCTTCCCTTCTGACTTGGCTTAATCTACCCATTTATTTTCCTCCTATGACATGTAATAATTTCTTGGAATATATGACCTCTAGATAGCAGAGACAGGGCATATCTGGAAATGTTTTAATTCTGTAGTTCATTTCTGGGAATTTTCTATAATTATTTTGATAGCTTCTCTGTCTTTATCTTTAGATTTAAATTTATGAAAAATTTGCTCAACTTTTTCTTTCAGGGCTTTTGGTTTTGTTTTAATGTTACTTTATGCTTCAAAATATATTTACCATATTTCTAGGCAAAAGATTCTTCTACTCTTTCATTAGTTTTTTTCCTTCCTTCTTTGTGTTCCCTTTTAATTCATAATTTCATTGAATTTTTACTTGATCTATTTTATTTAAAATCTATCTACAAAATAATCCTTATAATGCTATATATCATAATTTACATAATATATATACTTAATAATATATTTATTATACATTCTTACACATAATTACATGTAAAACAATATATACATGAATATACAAAAATTCATTGAAGAATATCATAAAATAGGAAGACATTCAAACCATAATGTCAGTTTACTATGTTTTCACAATCTGAACACATTTATGTAACCAACACCCAGATCAAGAAACAGATTTTGAGGAGTTTTAAGATGCCAAAATAGAGGAGGTCACTTTCTTGGCTTCTCTGTAACATAAAACCAAGAAAGCCAGATAGGTGGCTTCTTGGCAAGGTGGGTGAACCAAAAAAAGGGGGTTGGGGGAACTTTACTGGAATATAATACTGGACATTCAAAGCAGATTGGGGATTTAGGAGGTTGGATATAATAAAATAAGGAAGAAATACTTAACAGCACAGCAGCTGCCACAACTGGATCAGAAGCACCAGGCAGAGGAGTCATTCCCTGAGCAAAGTGTAGGGATGAGGGAATTAAAGGAACCCACATTCTTGGGAGGCCCAAGTTGTGTCTGGTTACAGTACAGAACATTTAGAGATCAAGGACATTGCCTGACAAACCTGAAAGGTGTGTTACTCAGTATCCTTGTGCATGAAAGAAGCCACCATCTCTCTAAGTGTCGTGTGGAAGACAAAGGAAGGAACAATCTTGCAGCTGTGGTGCAGGGACCGGCAGCTAAGGGAGCCAACTCCTGGCAAATCCAAGTTTGACCCAAAATACAGGCCAAGTAAACACAAAGTGTATCACATAGAGTGTGGTTATGTGACCAGGAGAATATCAAATGTGGAGAGAGGGTTACACAGGGGACAACTGGTTGTGTAAACCAACACAGCTCTGCCCTGCCCCCTTCAATCTAGCTGCTTGCAGTAGCGGCTGGGAGAGACAAATTTGGTTGCAACCTGGAAAGGTGGGGATGAGAGAGATTTTTTGAAGATTGAACCTGAGATCAGGAAACATGGGGTACACAGGTGATACAGGGGAGTAGGAAGTGGTTCCCTCACCACACAAGTGGACCGGCAATTGCCAGGCACTGGAGGTGTGCTGATTTAAAAGCTCCTGACTAATTGGCATTCACTGAAGAGCCTAGAGCTCACCTAAACCTAAATCCTGCCTCCAGGAATTTTGCCTATGGGATTACCTCTCCCTTCAGCAATCAAAGGGTAGAGCATCATGCTCCAAATGACCCCATCTAAAACTTCAGAGAAGACGAGATCTTTTGAACTCCAATGAAAAGAATTCTATAACTTTTCATCAAGATTTTTTTTCTGTTTTCTTTCCTCTCTCCTCTCCTTTTTAAAAATTCTTTTCTATGTTCAATTTTGACTCTAATGGTACATGAACATTTATATATACTCGAATTTGTGTTTTGTTTCTCATTTCTAGCAGTTTTGAAGCCAATTAGTTTTCATGGATGAGTTTTTGAGGATTAGGATGTTTGATTATTATATTATAGTTTTGTTTTGTATGATTTTATTTTATTTTTATTTTTTAAAATTTACTTTATGTATATTTTTCTTTTACCTATTTCCTTTGATTCTCACTTTTCTTCCACTCAGATCCAATCTCTATTGTTTTTTCTTTCATTCTTCCTTTAATTTTTTACTTCTACCCTCTCTCCTCTTCCCTCATAATCATCATACGCTATGTCTCTCCCTGTCTACCTTTGAAATTGTAAACCCATTTGCAAATTTGCTGCTTTCATTGTAGGAAATAACTGACCATACCATTCTGTTCATTGTGATCATTAACATTGTAGATGTCATAATAGGAAATATTTAGTTTAATGCTGTATATTGATTCATTGGGTTTACCCTACTAAACAGTGAGGTACTGGCAACCTTCAGAGACACTATAAGTCCACAGGGTAGAAACTTTACTACTTCAGATCCAACTTTTATATAGGTAAATACACAAACATTGTAAAAGAGCCAGGGAACAAATCACCCCAACCAAACAAACATACTCCAGAAACAGAATCCATCAGCAGCACATTGAAAGAAATGTCAGAGGATGAGTTTAGAATGTACATATTTAAACTGATCTAAGAAGTAAAGGACCATATAAGGAGTGAAATCAAAGAGGAAATACAGAAAGTGAACGATCACTTCAATAAAGAGACAGAGAATCTGAAAACAAAACAAAACAAAAACAAATCATCAAAATGAAGGAATAAATAAACCATATTAAAAATTAAACTGAAAGCAGCATCAACAGACTAGCCCACTTGGAAGACAGAGTTTTAGTCAGTGAAGAGAAAATATATAATTTTGAAAACAAAGTTGACCATGAAGAAAATATGTTAAGAAACCATGAACAGAACTTGCAAGAAATATGGGATAGCCTGAAAAGACCAAATTTAAGATTTATTGGTAAAGATGAAAGTTCAAAAGGAATGAACAATCTCTTCAATGAAATAATATCAGAAAATTTCCCAATCATAAAGAATGAAATGGAAAATCAAATACAGGAGACTGACAGAACTCCCAAATATACAAAATTACAGCACACCCACACCACAGCACAGTATTATGAAAATGCCTAACATACAAAATAAGAATAGAATTTAAAGGCTGCAAGAGAAGAACAACAGGCAATACGTAGAAGGAAACCAATCTGGACAGCAGCATATCTCACATCCCAGACCCTCAGAGCTAGGAGGTCTTGGGATAATACAAAACTCTGAAGGAAAATGGATGCCAGCCTTGAACACTATACCCAGCAAAATTAAGCTTCACAATTGAAAGTGAAATAAAAACTTTCTATGATAAACAAAAGTTAAAAGAATTTACAACTAAAAATCTTGCACTACAAAACATATTCAGTATAATATTTCATAAAGAAGAAATGAAAAATGAAAGTGAAAAAAAGCAAAAGGAAGAACTACATGAAAAGAACAGTGAATTAATGGAGAAACTGATTCAAATTAAAACTCAGAAATGAATCAAAATGACAGGAAATAAAAATCATATCTCAATAATAACATTGAATTTAGATGTCCTAGACTTATCAATCAAAAGACATAGGCTGACAGATTGGATTCAAAACAAGACCCAACAATATGCTAAGACTCAACTCATAGGCAAAAACTTTCTCAGACTGAAGGTGAAAGATTGAGAAAAAACATATTATTCACATGGATCTCATAAACAAGCAAGGGTTTCTATCCTTATATCAGATAAAGTGGACTTTAAGCAATGAAAATCAGAAGGGACAAAGAAGGACATTTCATACTGATTAATGGAATCATATGTCAACAAGACATAACAATCTTAAAAATTTATGCCTCAAACAATGGAGCATTTATGTACATCAAACAAACCCCTTTTCAATTACAAGAAGCAAATATAAGAGAACAAGATAATGCTGCATGCCTATGACACACCTCTCTCACCACTGGATAGATCCTCCAAACACAAATTAAATAAAGAACACATAAGAACTAAAATATACAATTCATAATTTAGACTTAAGAGAAATATATATACAATATTTCATCTATCAAAGACAGAATACACTTTATTCGCAGCAATATGTGAATCTTTGTCTAAACTAAACCATATCTTAGGTCACAAAGCAACTCTTAGCAAATACAAAAAAATAGAGATAATACCTTTCATCCTATCATATCATAATGGAATAAAATTAGAAATCAATGACAAAATAAAAACAAAAGCTACTGTAACACCTTGAGACTAAATAATATGCTATTGCATAAGAAATTGATAGTAGAAGGAATCAGGGATGAAATAAAAAACACTTAGAGGTAGATGAGAACACCAATAAAACATATTGAAATTTCTGAAGGCAGTGCTAAGAGGAAAGTTCATTGCATCAAGTTTATTCATTTAAAGAATAGAAAGTCAACAAATAAATAGCCTAATATTATTTCTAAAAGCCCTTGAAAAAGAACAAATCAACACCAAAAGCAGTAGAAGACAGGAACTAATTAAAATTAGAGCTGAAATCAATAAAATTAAAACAAAAGAAACAATCCAAAATCAACAAAAAGTTGGTTTTCTGAAAAATTCAATAAAATTGATAAACCTTTAGCCAAGTTAACAAAGAGAGAGAAAACTCAAATTACTTAAATTTGTGATGAAAAAGGAAATATCACAATGGATACTACTGAAGTACAGATGATAATACAAAGGGATACAAATAGGAAAAGAAGAACCTGTTTTGAAACTTTATACTCTAATAAAATAGAAAATCTTGAAGACATGAACAAATTTCTAGAGACATATGAAGTAACCAAATTAAATAAGGAGAGTATAAAAAATTTAAACAGAGCAATTTTAAGCAATGAAATTGAAGATGCCTTCAAAAGTCTACCAAGAAAGAAAAGTCCAAGAACAGACATATTCTCAGCTGAATTTTACCAGACCTTCAAAGAACAATTAACAGCAATCCTCCTCAAATTGTTCCATGAAATAGAAAAAGAGGGAACCTTCCAAACTTATTCTATGAAACTAGTATCACCTTGATATCAAAAACAAACAAAGACACATTAAGGAAAAATAAATTTCAGACCAATATCCCCGGTGAACACAGATGCAAAAATTCTTAATAAAATACCATCAATCACATACAAAAGCATATTAAAAAGTGAGTTCACCATGATCAAGTGGCATTCATCCCAGGGATAAAAGGTTGGTTCAACATAAGGAAATAAATAATTGTAAATCATCACATCAATAGACTTAAATACAAGAATCACATGATTACCTCAATAGAAGCGGAAAAATAGAGCATCCATTCATGTTCCTAACACTAGAAAAACTAGGGATAGAGGGAACATACCTCAACATTGTAAAAGACATAATGCTAAATGCAGGCCAACATCATTCTAAAATGAGAAATATTGAAAACATTCCCTCTACAAACTGGAACAAGAGAAGGATGCCCTCTTTCATCAAATGTATTCAACATCATCCCAGAAACTCTAGCCAGAGCATTAGGCAGAAGAAAGAAATTAAAGGGATACAAATAGGAAAAAAAGAACTCAAACTATCCCTATCTGCTTATGACATGATTCTATATTTAGAAGATCTAAAAATTCCACAAGAAAACTTTTTGAACTCCTAAACAATTTTAGCAATATAGCATGATATATAATTAAGACTCATAAAACAATTGCATCCTATACATCAGTGATGAGCCAACTGAAAAAGAAAATAGGAAAACTATCCCATTCACAATATCCTTTAAAAAACATAAAACATTTAGGAATCAATCTAACAAAAGAAGTGAAAGACCTCTACAATGAAAACTACATGAAAGTAAAGAAAGAAATTGAAGAAGATCCTAGAAAATGGAACAATCTCCCATGTTCTTGATAGGCAGAGTTAACATTGTCAAAATGGTCATATTGCTAAAAGGACTATATTGATTTATTGTAATTCCTATTAAGGTTTTGATGGCATTCTTCATAGAAATAGAAAAAGCAGTTATGAAATTCATTTGGAAAAAGAAGAGAATAGCCAAAGCACTCCTCAGGAAGGAAAGTGAAGCAGGAGACATCCCAATACCAGAACTTTATCTATACTACAGAGCTATAGCAACAAAAACAGCATTATATTGGCACCAAAACAGACATGAAGACGAATGGTACAGAATAGAAGACACAGAAACAAACCCACATAAATACAGTTATCTCATACTACACAAAGGGACTATAAACATACATTGGAGAAAATATAGCCTCTTCATCATATGATGCTAAGAAAACTGGAAATCCATATGTGATAAAATGAAATTGGATCCCTATTTTCACCCTGTGTAAAACTTAATTCAAAGTGGATCAAGGACCTACATATTAGACCATTGACCCTAACCTACTGGAAGAAAAAGTAGGTTTTTCGACTCTCCATTATGTTGGCTTAGGAACTGAATTCCTCATCAAGAGTCCTAAAGAGTAAAAGGTAAAACCAAGAATTAATAAATGGAATTTTATCAAACTAAAAAGTTTCTTCACAGCAAAGGAAACAATTAAGAACATGAAGTGAGACTACAGAATGGGAAAAAAAATCTTTGCCACCTACACTTCAGATAGAGCATTAATCCCCAGGTTATATAAAGAACTCAAAAAATTTAACACCAAAAATAAGTAAATAAATAACCCAATCAATAAATGGGGAAAGTAACAGAATAGACATTTCACAGAAGAAAAAATATGAATGTTAAACATATATATGAAAAAATGTTCTACAACACTAGCAATTAGATAAATGCAAATTGAAACTATACTAAGATTTCATCTCACTCCAATCAGAATGGCAATTATCAAGAATAAAATTAACAATAAATGCTGGTGAGGATGCTGCTAAAAGGCACACTAATACATTACTGGTGGGACTGCAAATTGGTGCAACCACTCTGGAGAGCTGTATGGGGATTCCTTAGAAAAGTGGAATGGAACCACCATTTGACCCAGTTATCTCAGTCCTTGGTTATATGCAAAGTACTTAAAATCAGCATACTATAGCAATGTGGCCACATCAATGTTCATAGTAGCTCAATTCATACAAGCTAAGCTTTGAAATCAACCTGGGCACCCTTCAACTGATGAATGGATAAAAAAAATGTGGTGTATAAACACAATGGAACATTACTCAGCCATGAGGAGGAATGAAATTATGGCATTTGTGGGTAAATGGATGGAACTGAGGCTATCTTGCTAAGTGAAATAAGCCAATTCCAAAAAACCAAAGGCTGAATATTCTCCCTAATATGTGGATGCTGAGTCACAATAGGTGTGGGGGAGCGGAGTGGAGGTTCACAGGATACAGGGGGAAATGGCGGAAGAGAGGGCAATGGGAATGGGAAAGACAGTAGAATAATTCAGACATAACTTTTCCATGTTCACATATGAATACATGACCGGTGTAACTCCACATTACATCCAACCACAAGAAAGGGAAGTTGTACTCCATGTATGTATGATATGTCAAAATACATTCTACTGTCATGAATAACCAAAAAGAACAAATAAAAATAAAATAAAAAAGAAATGTATTTATCAACACTGTTGAAACCCACTCAATTTTATGATTGAATTCATACAGTGTGTGATCTTTCTATGTTTGGCTTCTTTTGTTCAATATTACATTTGGGAGATCCACTCATATTTTTCACATGAAATTCTATGTTTACTTTCATACTTGTGTAGTAGTCAATTCTTTTGATATATTGTAATTATCTGTTTGTTTACAAACAGATGGTTTCATTACAAATCATACTGTTATCAATATACTGGTAAAGTTCTTTGTACATACACAAATGTGTTTCTATTGGGTATTTACTATTGGCATTTTTCTTGAGTTACATGCTATATATATTGGCAGTTATCCAAAGATGACAGTTTATAGTCCATTACTAATGTGTAAGAACTGTTTTTATTTCACATCTTTGTCAATGTTTGCTCATTTTAAATGATTTTATTTATCCATTCTAATGGCTGTCTTTTGGTATCTCAATATTTCCATTTGTCCTTCTCTAATGATATGCAACACCATTTATAGGCATGTTGATCATTTGTTCTATCTCTGTGAACTATGTGTTCAATATTTTTCATTACTTTTAGGTTAAATTGTCTGTTTTCCATTCCTGATGTATAGGGATTCTTTGTATATTTAAATATTTAAGTGCATACTTTTAAGTAACTGGATTTTGATAATTGATATAAAAATAGTATCTTCTCCAATCCATATCTAATTCCTTACTATTTTAATAGCCAATTTATGTTTAAGACAGAAAGTTTCCTTGAATGTTTTTCCTGGGATCTCCGAACTCTATTTTAGTGAGGGTATAAATTCGACTTACAATAAAAGTATTGAGGGTACAAACCTGGCTTACGAATGCCCTGCAAAACTTCATAAGGCCCAAGTCTCTAATAAAAATAGAAGCTGGATTAGAAATTAACCCTTTTTCTGATAGCTAAGAACAGGACAGAAAGCATGTAATCTATTAAAATACAGTTCTCTTAAATTTAAAAAAAAAACTAATTAATATTGGTATCAGGACAGCATTAGTATTCCCTATCTACCTAGCATCTATAAATACTGAGTTTCTCTATTCCAACAACTTCAAAAGTAAGTTGTCAATACTCTTCTATTATGAAGAACAACTTTTATAATATCAGTCATGGTGAGAGGAAAAACTTCTGAGCTTCTCAATGCTACCTACACAAGACTATCAAACAAGTATTCCTAATCCCAACAGCCACCATTTTGTTCCAGTCTTTAATATTCTTGATTGAGGTCATTTTGCAAGCCTTCTAGAATTCCACAGAAAAGAGATTTAATGTAGCAGTGAGTTTTCATCTTTTTCCTCTGAGGTAAAAAATAACTCATTTAGTATTTTTCCCCGTCTTCAGAAGTCTATTTTCTATTTCCACACTCCCAACTACTTACTTTTTTTGTCATTTAGTTTGAGCTTAACAAAAACGGGAGGAATTCAATTGTCTTTTAGCTCACATTTCTACCAACATGAGGGCTGCCATTTCATAATGGTCTTGCCTATACCTGGATATCTGAACAATTATTTTCATTAAGTATAGATATTTCTTGTTATCCTAATGCATATTTATTAGGCAGGTGCTAACAGAATGAACTATCACACTGTTAATGATAGGGATAACTTTGATTTCCATCTAGACGTCCCTTTTTAAATAAATGAAGCCAATATATAGATATATTAAATTTAAAATAACTGTAATGTATGTATTTTTGGTGCACACTGCAGAATACTTGTGAAGATGTAAGAGCTCCGCCTTTCCTGTTTATTATGATACCCAGAGTATCTGAAGCAACATGAAACAAAACACAAAACACAAAATCTATTTCCAAGATTATTCCTCAACTGTTCACTAAGAATTAATTTAAACATGTAAAAGAATTTGTGGCAGATATAATATAATGAAAACTGACAAATATTTTTACGACTGTCATACTACAGATATGTAAATATCATACACTATAAGTTATTTCAATGAATAAGTAACTCCAAAGGTATATCTAAAAACACGTCACATAGTTTATCAGAATAGATTTTCTTCAGGGATTTCTTTTCTTACCTGAATATTAATCAACATAAAATTTATATATAGATGCAGTGAGTATAAAAGGCAAACAAGATTTTTCACTTTATTTATAGTTTATATTTCTACCAATATTCTCTTTGAAAGCTGTTTCAGAATCTTGCATGCCTCATAAGAGGTACAGTATACTTTTTAAAAAAATATAGACTACTTGAAGTATCTTTAGATACACTAAATATGCTTCTCTGTATCTGTATACGATATTTTCTTATAGGACAAACCAATTTCTCTGTATTCATGTTAATTATGTACAAATATCCATGTTACTGATTATAAATATTCATTATATTTATAATGTTTTATAAAGCAAAATTGTCACTAATGATGACTTAATCTTATATACAGAAAATTTTAAGGATCTTAACAAAACAATTGTGAGAAATTATAAATTAATTCAGTAAAAATATATATATATAATATTTTTCTTGAGCTTCTGGAACTTTTAGAATATAATTGATCATCATGTAGGTGACATAAATTCTAAAGATGGAATAAACATCACACAAAAAGCAGACCATAGGATGTGTGGGGTGTACACTACACAGTTATGAATCTGTCATGCCTTCACTGTTACCTAAACCATTAGCTAAAATCTTCTCCTGTTCCACTCCTCCCAAAATGTAAGAGGTAATATGAGTCTTGGAATTCATAGTTCTGAATAGGATGACATTATTGACCATAATTAAAACAGAAAGTCCCTACCCAAGACTTTAAAACTTTGATCTTCAAGAAGTACAGAAAGAAAGAGACAAAAATGTGATGCACACCTGTGATTCCATCAGCTTGGGAGGATGAGGCAAGAGGATCATAAGTTTTAGAACAGCCTCAGAAACTTAGTGAGGCCCTAGGCAACTTAGTGAGACCCTGAATCAAAACAAAAAATGAGGGCTGGGGATACAGCTCAGTTGGTAGAGTGCTTGCCTTGCATGCAAAAGGCCCTGGGTTCAACCCTCAGAACAAAAAAAAAAAAAAAAAAAAAAAAAAGAAGAAGAAGAAGAAAAATGGCTGGAAATGTAGCTCAGTGGTAAAGTCCTCTGGATTCAATTCCTAGTACAAAAAAATAGAGAGAAAGAGAGAGAGATGAGAAAAAATAGAAAGGTATAATTAAATGTAATCTAAGTGAGATGGAAGGACAATGGGAAGAAATAGAAATCATGAAGTAGCATTGACAGATTTTCTTAATTGCTTTAAACAATTATAGTTATAAAGTAGTTAATTTTTTGAAACTATGATTTTTTACTCCTAAAATGAATAGTGATACTCATCACAATTGCTGGTGCTATACTCTAGATAACCTAAGAATTTGTCATCCTAAATCATGTGAAATACTGTTGCAAACTTGCATCTTCTAGCTGATAGTATTTGTGTCTCCATGTAAATTTCTAGAATTTTTATTTCGTTTTGGGACGTATAGCACAGTGTCTCATTTGGTAATGATGTTGAACACTGTCAAATTTGTTCATATACAATAATTACTCATTTAAATTTTATTCAAATTATTTTCTATTGCAAATAACGTCTTATAAAGTGAAATTGTCACTAATGATGGCTTAATTTTATATACAGAAAATTTTAAAGATCTTACCAAAACAATTGTGAGAAATTATAAATTCTCACAATTATTGTGAGATTAATTGTGAAATTATTAACTACTTTATAACTATTGTGAAATTATTAATTCAGTAAAATTACATGATATGATGTTAACATATTAAATGAGTAGCATTTCTATATACAAAGTATCTGAAAATAGATTTTAAAATAGTCCATTTAAAATAATATGAAAAATATAAAATAGGAATAAATTTAAGGAAGGAGGTGAAAAATGTATATAATGAGCTCTTTAAAATATTAATGAATTCAACAATCACAAATAAGTGAAAAAATATCTCATGATCATGGACTGAAAGAATTAATATTATAGAAATATCCATTCTACTCAAAGTATTATGTACAGTAATGAAATATCTAGAAATTTCAAAGGCATTTTTCACATAAAGACAAAGCAAACAAAATAGCAACAATTAAAAAAAACTTAAACTTTGTATGGTATCACAAAGAATCCCAAACATACAAAGCGATCTGAAGTAAAAGAACAAAGCAGGAAGCATCATACTACCTGGCCTTAAAATATACTACTAATCATAGACCTGTGAACAGAATACAGAAGGCAGAAACATATCCATACATTGATATTCAGCTGCTTTTTGACAAACTACCAAGATCACACATTGAAGAAAAGACTTTTTTTTTAAGTAATGGTGTTCAGAAACCCAGAGATCCATATGCAAGCAGTGAAATTGGACCTTTATCATGCCTTTAATACAAATTAAGTCAAAATGGATTAAGGACTTAAATGTGAGGTTAAAACTAAAAGCACTACAAAACACTTGTTGAAATGACTTCTTGACATCGCTCTTGGCAGAATGTTTTTGGAAATGACCCCAAAACACAAACAACAAAAGCAAAAACAGACAAATGAAACTATATCATACTAAAACTCTTCAAGACTCCTAGAGAAGCAATCAACAGAATGAAAAGAACCTACAGAACAGAATAAAATATTTTCAAGCCATACATATGATTAGGGGTTAATATTCAAAATACATGAGGAACTCAAAACAATTCAATAGCAAGAAAACAAATAGCCCGATTTTTAAAATGTTTCACAGATGTTAACACACATTTCTTAAAAGAAGACATGCAAATAGCCAACAGATGTATTTGAAAAATCAATATCTCTAGTCACCAGAAAAATGTAAATTAAAATCACAATGAGAGACCACCTCATGTGTGATCAAAGGACTGTCATCAAAAAGATAAAGGATACCAAGTATCGGTAAAGAAATAGAGAATGGAATCCTAATACACTGCTGGTAGAAATGTCAATTTTATAGCTATTATGGAACACAATATGGAGGTTCCTTAAAAATATTAAAAATAGAACTGGTATATAATCTATCAACTTGATGACTAACAGTTGGTCACTTTAATTCCCATAGCTTCAATTTCTTCCCTTCAAGTGGTAATAGCAATAGAATTTCGGTTTATATTGCATAAAACAACACCATTAAAGTTTTCGACATATCACCTTGCATATAGAAAATGTTTATTGACATGCATGAATGATAATTACTACAGACACTCCTTGGATTTTGATGGGATTACATACTGCTGAGCCCATCATAAACTCAAAATATAAATAAAAGTATATTTACTATACCTAACCAATATCATGATTTAGCCTGGTCTTTCTTAAATGTGCTCAACTTATTCTAGGGAGGAAAAAAATCATTTAACACAAAGCTGTTATTATAATAATGTGCTGAATATCTCACATAATTTTTTGATTACTGTACTGAAAATGTAAAACAGTATATTTACATGGGCACATGTTTAAATCAACATAAAGTTGAAAAATCAGCCAGGAATGGTGGCACAGGCTTGTAAACCCAGTGATTTTGGAGGCTAGGCCAGGATGATCCCAAGTTCCAGGCCAACCTCAGCAATTTAGTGAGATCCTGTCTCAAAATTATAAAAAATGAATAGGGATGGGAATTTATTTCAAGCATCCCTGGGTTAAATCCCTGATATTACAAAAAAATAGATAGTTTAAAAAAATCATAAATTGAACTGTCATAACTTGATGACTATCTCCACTGTTGAAAGCATAAAAGTATTTGATCATTTAATATTGGCATAGGATGAAGGAATTTATTAGAGAAATTGCATTCCCTGAATTTATACTTCAGTAAATGAAGCTTTATACTTACTGTCTTCACCCTTTAGTCCTGGGTTCATTTCTAAGTACAAATTTAATTAAATGTTGATTTCTTCAACTCATGATGTGTAAGGGCTAGCAGTTTAGTTCATGATACAGATTTATATTATGTAGGGCACTTTCATATGTAGGATTTTTATCATTTTGATCTATTTATGTGAAAAATTCCTCATTTATTTCTCTTCATTAACATGAACCATACTTAATTTTTATCATTTTAATGTGTAATCATTAAGAGAGTTGTAATAGAATCAATATATTATATATGGAATAATTCTGATTCACAAATAATTTATATATTGAGTTATCTTTATATAGCAAAATCTCAGGGTATGATTTTTCACCTTATGAAACATATTTATGAATGCTTTACCTGATCATATGAACAACGCTTTTAACTTTTCAACCTTACATTTCAAACCTCAAAGCTATTCATCTTTTATATGAGCATAGAGAGAACTGCAATGAAATCACACCATTAAAACCAAGACCCAATAATAAATTCTGAAGTGCTTAATTTGTCAAATAAAAGAGGCCATTTAACCTATAAAAACATAACTAAACAAAGATGAATTAACTTAGTTGTGAAGAAGTTTTTTGGAGGCAGAAAAATGATTATGATGTTAAATCAGCATCTAAAATATAAACGATTTATGGGAGTATTACAGAAACAATAGAATATAAATCCATCCTAAAGAAAAATGTGCATTGAATTTTTTTTGAGATTTAATGCTGCTATTAAATGTTTGAAAATATTTATTTTTAAAAAATACCATATTTATCAAAATACATACATATTGTTAATATTAACGCAATTCAAGTAATACCTGTAATATAAATGCCAATGACATTATTGGTTTCATAAAACAGTCCTATTACAATCATATATTCTTTTGAGTTTCTTGAGTGAAGGTAGAAACAACTCCAACTACCAGGAAACTCTAGGATAAAAAGTTACAAGAATGGGAATATTCATTCCAGATATTTGATCTATAGCACAGGTAAATCAAAATCTGTCATCCTTCTCCCTTTTCTGTTTGGAGTGCATTGCACAAAATGGGAACAGAAAAAAAGAGGAAGGACTCAGTTATAGACACCATCATTGAAGACCTTCATCATAGACATGAGTTAATATATCTGAGAGGCAGTTTCCAAAGCTCCCCAGGCTCCTGCAGCATAGACACTCCCACACAGAAATCCCCATAAATGGGCAGGCATCTCCAAACCCTAAGGAACTATTAGATTTCAGGAAAAAGTGAGGAGCTCCCCTAAGTCCCCTATATAGTCTTGCTATGCTTAGTAGAAGTAAGAACGCAGACTTCAAGTCAGACATCTGACCTTCAAATTCCAGCTTTGACGCATTTGGTATAACTTCTTTTTTTTTTTTTTTTCATTATACATGAAAGCATGGAATATCTTATTGTAATTAGGGTTCCACTCTCGTAGATATACATACTGATAAGTTTTACTGTGGTATATTCATATACGTACATCTGAAAATTAGATTAATGCTACTGTATTTCCTATTTCTATCCCCCTTCCTTTCCCTTCATTCTTCTTTGTCTAATCCCCTGAATTTTGATTCTCCCTCCACCCTCTTGTTGTGGGTTAGCATCCACATATCAGAGAGAACATTGGACATTTGATATTTTGGGATTGGCTTATTTCACTTAGCATGATACTCTCCAGATCCACACATTTACAGGCATATATGCTGAGGAGTGGTATAATCAAATATGTTTGGAAGTATTTCTAAAGATAGAAAATATATTTTAAACTGGGCTCGGTGGCACATGCCTGTATTCCGGTAGCTTGGGAAGCTGAGGAAGTTCAAAGCCAGCCTCAGCAATGGCAAGGTACTAAGCCACTCAGTGAGACCCTATCTCTAAATAAAATATAAAAATTAGGGCTGGGAATGTGTTTCAGTGGTTAAGATACTCTGGGTTTAATTCCTGGTACCAAAAAAAGAAAAAAGAAAAGAAAATATATTTTAAGATGATGACTAGGCATTATCTTTCTTTTTATGTGTGTCTTTCCTATTCCGGGTAACTCATGATTTCCCTCTCATATTAATGAGAATTATTTCTAAATTACTGATATTTTAATAATTGTATTTTTTAAAAAATTGTGTTTCAAATGCCTAGCATGGTAGTCTTCTACACTTGTGTCCTTTAATAGAAGAGTAACAAATGCCGTGCATACTGTTTACATATGCTTACTTTTGTTTTTTTTGATTGTTTTATTATTATTTCTAGTATTTAATGGAACAAAGGAAAAAATCACCTTCCTTCTATCTACCATTGGCTTGGTCTCTGTAGCAAAATGCAGATTAACTATAGAAAAACACACACATTTATTTTCTAGAAATTTTTGTGACACAGGATATTTCATGAGGATATGAAGACCCACAGACAATTACACCTTTGTGTTTTTATGCTAGATTTGATGAAGAGTGGGAAGAATGTGATAGGATAAAAAAAAATGAAGGAAGCACATCACACCAGGAAACTTCACAAGGCCTCTGTGTTCAAACTCCTCTGTGAACTTTGTAAATATGATTGCTGCTCTCCTCCAGGTACAGGGGAGTTTCTTATGACATACTTCCGGGAAAGAACACAGAGTCCTTTCTGCATACTATTCTTCAATTTCCTCTAACTTGAAGTCTTCAAACTGCCAAGGTGTCATACATGGGGATAGCCTGTCCTGAACCCTCTGACAGTACAGTTTTATAGCCAGTTTCATTTGCTTCCTTTCTTTTCTCTTCATTCTTTCTTTTTTTTTCTTTTTTCTTTTTTTTTGTGGGAGGTATGGGAATTGGGGATTAAATCCAAGGCCTCACAGATGCTGGCAAGCACTCTATCAACCACTGACCTACCTCCCCAGATCTTTTTTCAAATTTCATTTTTGAAACAGGTTCTTTTTTTTTTATTTACTTATTGATTCATTGAACACAAATGGAGTACAGCTATTGTTTCACTGGTTGTACACAAAGTAGAGTCACACCATCTGTGCGTTCATGCATGTACACAGGGCAATGGTATCTGTTGCACATTCTGTTATTATTTTTACCCCCC
>JAJEJO010003447.1:152932-202253 GCA_020662805.1 Glaucomys volans | reverse complement strand
TCTGTCCAATGGTGAGGGAGGAGTGTTAAAGTCTCCCAGTATTATTGTGTTTTGGTCTATTTGATTCCTGAAATTGAGAAGGATCTGATTGACATACATGGATGCGCCATTGTTTGGTGCATAAATATTTATGATTGTTATGTCTTGGTGATTTATGCTTCCTTTAAGCAGTATGAAATGTCCTTCTTTATCCCTTCTGACTAACTTTGGCTTGAAGTCTGCTTTATCTGAAATGAGAATGGAAACCCCAGCTTTTTTACTCAGTCCATGAGCATGGTATGCTTTTTCCCAACCTTTCACCTTTAGTCTGTGGGCATGTTTTTCTATGAGATGAGTCTCTTGAAGGCAGCATATTGTTGGGTCTTTCTTTTTAATCCAGTCTGCCAGTCTATGTCTTTTGATTGATGAGTTTAGGCCATTTACATTCAGGGTTATTATTGAGATATGACTTGTATTTCCTGTCATTTTAGCTTTTTTAGGGCTTTTAGCTTAACTTTGTTTCTCCTTTGATTGACTCTTCCTTTAGGGTAATTCCTCCCCATGATGACTGAGATTGTTATTTTTCGTTTCTTCCTCTTCAAATATTTTGTTGAGAATATTCTGTAGAGCATGCTTTCTCTTTGTGAATTCTTTAAGCTTTTGTTTATCATGGAAGGATTTTATTTTGTCATCAAATCTGAAGGTAAGTTTTGCTGGGTATAAGATTCTTGGTTGGCATCCGTTTTCTTTCAGAGCTTGAAATATGTTGTTCCAGGCCCTTCTTGCTTTTAGGGTCTGGGCTGAGAAATCTGCTGATATCCGTATCGGTTTCCCCCTGTAGGTAATCTGATGCTTTTCTCTCGCAGCCTTTAAAATTCTATCTTTGTTTTGTATGTTAGATATTTTCATTATAATGTGCCTTGGTGTGGATCTGCTGTAATTGTGTGCATTTGGTGTCCTGTAAGCTTCTTATAATTGATTTTCCATCTCATTCATCATTTTATGGAAATTTTCTGATAATATTTCCTTGAACAGATTATTCTTACGCTTTGTTTGTATCTCTGTGCCTTCCTCAATCCCAATAACTCTTAAATTTGGTCTTTTCATGATGTCCCATATTTCTTGGAGTTTTCGTTCATGATTCCTAACCATCTTCTCTGTTTGTTTGACTTTGTTTTCAAGATTAAATATTTTGTCTTCATTGTCTGAGGTTCTGTCTTCCAAGTGATCTATTCTGTTAATTATGCTTTCTATTGAGTTTTTCACTTGGTTGATTGTTTCTTTCATTTCCTTGTTTCCTTCAAGAATTTCTGTTTGTTTTTTTCTCAGAATTTCTATCTCTTTATTGAAGTGATTTTTTGCTTCCTGCAATTGCTCTTTTAGCTGATTATTCATAGCCTGAATCTGCTCTCTCGTCACATCATTCTCTTCTCGGATCATTTTAATTATGAACATTCTGAACTCCCTTTCTGTCATTCCTTCTACCATGCTGTCTTTGGGTTCTCTTTATATATCATCTAGGTTTGTTTGGGACACTTTCTTCCTGTGTTTTCTCATGCTGCTCCTGTATCTTCCCCTCTAGTAGTGAGAATCGGAGAGATTGCAATTTCCATGTGAAGACTTAAAGTGTCCCTGCAGATTTCCAGTAGCTCACCTGTTGTTTGAGAGGTGCTTGATCAAGCGGTAACCCAAGAAAGGTGCTGTCCCACTACCTCCAGGTTGGGAATGATCAATACTTCTGGGCAGAGGCAGCCTAGTGTTGATGGACAATTAGATACAGCAAGGTGCTAGGCTCCGGGCCAGGGTGTGCACCTGGGCACTAGACCAAGTTGGGGTGGTGTCACAGAACTGTGCTCAGTGATGGAGACACTGGGCTTGAGAGCCCAGGCAGGCCTGAACTCCTCGCTGGGGGCTCAGGCGGTGGCAGGTGGTTGCTCTCTCCTGGGGACACTGTACGATGGAGCCAAAGGCCCTAAACTCCTCGCTGGATTCAGCGACCCCAGCGGCTTCCTGCCAGACCTTTCCAGGAGCCGAGGCCCAGTGGCTTGGAAGACCGGCCTCAGCTCCAAATCCCCAGGCACCCCGAGACAGTCCCTCTCTGCCAGGGAAGCTGCAAAATGGCGCTGAGGCGTTCAAACTCCCCGGCGGAGTTAGCGACTCCAGTGGCTCCTGGCCGAATCTCTCCAGGAGCTGCTGCACAGTGGCTCGGAAGACAGGCCACAGCTCCGAATCCCCAGGCAGCTGGAGACGGTCCCTCTCTGCCAGAAAAGCTCAGCTCCGAGGCCTGGGTGGCTGCTGGCTGGTGCTGGAGCCCGGCCAGTGACTCTAAAGCCGCTGGTGTGGACCCACACTCACTTGCTGGCTGGCGCAGACCCAGGTCAGTGACTCCGAAGCAGCTGCAGGGTCCGGCGCTCCCGGGTGGTAGCTGCCTGTGGCCGGGCTGAGCCCAGCCCGGCAAAGTTGGTTCCGAAGCAGCGACTGGGAACCCCTTATATGTGATTTGAATATAAAATCTCATTGAGAGCCGTATTCCTGCTGTTTGAATCCTGATCAAGTAGGAATCCACGGAGCAAGTAGGAATGCAGCCTTCCTCTAGCCCACCATCTTGAATCTGACCAAGACAGGTTCTTATAATCTGCGCACATGGCTTCAAATTCGCAATCTCCCTACATGGCTGGGATTACAGGATTGTGCCACAGTGGCTGGCACCAGGATTTTATTGTTGAAGCCACAAAATGTGTCATAAAACAAAAAAAATCACAAAATTTAATTAAAATAGTCTACTTATTTTATGCAATTATGAAAAAATGTGCTCCAAGCTTCTTTTCAAAATCAACATCCTGATTCCTTTGATATATTTGTTCAATAATTAGGAAATCTTACTTATTTCAATAGAGTTAAAGCTTCAGTAGTGATTTTCATTTTCTAAATTTGTTTTATTCTAAATTTATTTTAAATCTGTATTTTTTAAATTCACCATATCATCTTACCTGTACCAAATTTCTTACACAAAAATTAACAAAGCAAAATAAAAATACCAAGAAGGCCAAGACCAGTATTTGCCCTTAAGTTGCAGTCTTTCTCTCAATAAGCAATAGATTGATAAAAACAAAGCAAAAGAACAACAAAGAAAAAAAGTGTCCTAGAACACTATAGTTCAATTGATGAGTGAGGTACTTGCATGTTTGAAGAATGGGCAGAAAGGAAATATTTCATTCACCAAAACCCCTAAACCTTGAGAAATACATCTTAGATACTGTCATCATGCATATTCTTGTTCAATTTTTTTTCAAACCTAGAAAGCTCTTTTTGACTAAGTTTCTGGCCCTGTAAGAGGATTTAGGATTTCAGGACTCCCAAGACTTAAAAAAAGAAAAATCAATCTATCTGTACTGTGTGTGAGTTCTTGTATGTGTGTTTGTGTGCACATGCACACTTGCATGCATGTGTGTAAATATTTTCTTTCTTTTTGGCATTATTTTTTTCCTTATGACTTTTTCTTTGGGAAGCTCTTGACATATCTTTTACAACTAGTTTCAAATATCACTTCCTCTGGAAATCCTTTCTCACATCCCTAATAGATATAGGGGATGTGAAGTTTTTCTTAGCATTTTGATCGTAACTGCAGTATCACTTAGCACATTTAATAGTAATGATCTGTTTTAGATCTCTTTCCCTCCCACACCTCCTAACCATCCTAACATTAAAAGGAAAATTTCAAGTGTTCAAATACTCCATGAGGCAAGGGTTAGCCTATTTTAAGGTGCTTACTTCCAAAGGTATTTTCAAAACCAGTATGATGACATTTGCCATTATTTTTTAATTGAAGATCTATAGAAAAGGTCAACTGTAACCTTAATTGAGTCTTGCTCCTGACAACATCAGGAATCAGACTAATTTCTTATAGTTACAAGAGAAATGTTGATTATATCTCATGTCAAACCTGGACTCAAAGGGAAAATGAAGGTAAAAAAAATCCTTATACATGATAATTTTGAGAGAATCATACATGGATAAGTTCTATAATCAGATGAATTCATAAATATGAATACCTTGGTGAATAATTTTATTATTTATTAAATGATAATAAAAATGTCAAACAAAGCCCTTGTGATTGTGACCAGTTGTATTTACTTTAACCTTAGTGTCCTTTATACCTAGTCAAATTTATGACACGTTATCCAAATATACCAACAAAAAACACCAGGCTTGACCTCTGCTAATTTTCCGTCATGTTATGTAATCTCATAGATCAATAAACTATTTATGATATATTTAAAGTAGCCCAATCAGCATCAATTATGATGGTAATATGGATGTAAAATTGAAGAATTTGGTAGTAGTCCAGTTTGAAATCAACATTGCTTTGGGGCTTTTAACTTATTTCTTCCTTCAATATTTGTTGTACTTCTAGACTCCATATGTCATGAGGATTTCTTAGAAAAATAGTATTTGTGATATTTTAAAATATATGGAAACTTTTCTGTCAATTCAGTAACCTCTGTGGTTCTAGTGCAAAGAAAAATTACATTTTTGTAATTAGATTGTGGAAAAAGTCAGTTGATTTTTTCTTTCTATATTATCCCAGTTAAGTGAATTAAGTTAAATAAATGGCCTTAACTTCATTTTTCCCTTCAGAATTTGAAACTACCCATAATTTATGGATGTAATATTGGCTTTTATAATTGAAATTCTACAGCATTTGTAACATCTTGAGGCAGCAGTTACATACCAAAGTCACAGTTCTTTTTAAGTTTACTAGCTACTTCTTTCTTGGTCCAGTGGTTCCTCAGGTTTGAAACATCAATGAACTAAATGTATTTGTAATTGGTTGTATTGTATTATTAATTACATTATAAAGAGCAAAGCATTTGGCAAAGGAAACATAGGCACTGTTTAGTGTTTCTTTAGTCCAATATAATATATTATGAATTCAATTTAATATTTATTTCATAGAATAATGGAATTTACTTCTAGAGATATAATAGTGAAGGCAATTTGAAATTTTAATCTAAAATATATGAACTCCCATTTTGTTGAATTAATCTCTCTTTAATCCAAAGATGATGATAATCATATTTTCAAAATATAATCTTCTTATTCATATGACTGTAACTATCCATACTTCTGTATTATACTTAGAGTGTTTTCAGTCATTTTCACCCTAGACTTTTCATGAGATTTGCTTCAGTGAGCTATTGAACGATGGTTGGTGAGGCCCCACTCTACAGAGTAATTCACAGAGGGAAAATGGGTTGTTCAATAAACAAAATGCACAGAAGTGAGTTGGTAGAATCAGGGGAGATCAAGTAAAAAGGTCCAACAAATTCTTCATTTTGTCTGCTGCTTTTACAACTTGTGGAACAATAGGAAGTACTATAACGGAGAGTGAAAATGATATTTTCTACTTATGAAGAGCTAAGAGACTGCCTTCCACTTCTCTCTTTTCTTAGAATATTTTCCTAGAGATACAGTGAATCCAAATTCCTTCTGTAACTCTTTGGATCAAACAATCTCTCTAGAAATTAAAGCAAATTTCCAGTTTTCACAATGAAGAGATATCTCCAATATTCCAGTAAAATGATAAAGATTTGAAAACTGTACATTTGTAATTGTTCAGGGGTCTTTCCAGAGCACTGCCATAAGTAGTCCTTCTTGTTTGTTGCAGCTATTTTTGCTATTGTTGTTTTCTTTTTTTTATGCTTGCTGTGTAGAATGTATGACATTTGGTCTTAACTTTGTAGTGACTTACATGCACATCTGTATACATGTAAGGTTGCTAGTGCTAATTCAGTAATAAACCTTGTTTACTGTATCTGTATGAAAGGATGTTCTTTTGGTTGGATTTTTTTCATTTTCTTAAAACGTATTCTCACACAAATGTACACAGTGCATAAAATCAGGAGGGCATAAAGAGACATTGAAGCAACTTCTAGAACTACATTTGTAATTACTAAAGGAACACAGACTGAATTTGCTTAGATTTCGATTAGTAAATCCAAAATTGTGTATTCTAAGAATAGGAGATGGAAAGTGTTTCATAGTCAAATTATTTGGAAAAATTTCTCTCCTCTCTTCTTTTCTTTCTACCTTAGAGTTTACATTGTGCATCAGCATACTAATGCTTTCTCAATAAAGAAAAAAATATTTGTTCATCTTTTGTATTTCTAAGTATATTTGTTGACTGACACCTTTTTAGGCATTATTATCAACATACACTGTTAAAGATACTTTCTTCTGAAGCACATTGTGTGGGAGGGGGCTAGAGAGAGAGAGAGAGAGGGAAAAAAAGAGAAAGACTGATTCTTCTTGGACAGAGAAGGGAAGAAAGATGACTACAATGTAACAAATTAAGAATATAAAAATTGGCAGAAGTACAATGACAACAAATGGATGTGGTGGCAAACAGGAGGGAGCATGACTCATTGGCTGGAGAGAATGGCAGGAAATTGTGTATGTGGGTGTGCAATGAATATTATAATAAACTGACCCATCTCAGATTAATAATATTGAATTAACTAGTGAATAAAACAGTATCAGAAATGGGAAACTGAAAGGCAATGCCACCAGTCACTCAAATAGACAAATTTTATATTAGGTTTAGATAACACTGCCAGGCATACGTATGCCAGCCATACATGTCTGTAATTCCTGCAACTCGGAAGGCTGAGGCAAGGACAAGGCCCATGCTCAGTTGAGTGAGATCCTACACAACTTCGTGAGACTCTGTCTCAATATAAAAGGGCTGAGAATGTGACTCAGTGGTAAAACACCATGGGGCACAATCCCCAATACAAAAAAAAAAGGTTAGGTAACATTTATATATAATAATCCACTTGTTTGACAAATCCATGTCAGGATGCAATTTTTCAATCACAGTCTTAAGTGAATACTACAGTTAAGCAAAAATGGTAAATCTGGAAAACTGTTATCTCAGGCATTTAATCTATAATAAAATAAACAATTATTAAGATTATTCATATTGTGAGTAAATTATTTTCATATCTTATGTTATACAAATAGGACGGTGGTATAATGTGACTCTATAGATCTAAAGAGCAATACAGCTCATAAACGGTAGTCTGGATATTAGTTCAAAAATCTCAAAATATAAAGGTCTCTAACATTTATTACATTCACAATAACTCCAACAGCAATACAGAAACTAGGTCAATATATAATTCAAAGTTAAATAAAGAGCAGAAAATTAAAGAACATTTACTAATTTCTATGGTTTGAATGTATCCCCTAGAATCAAAATTCAGGTGATAAACTTAATCCCCAGTGCAACCATATTGGTATGTGGGAACTTTTGGAATGTGTTAATTAATATCACCTCTATGAATGGATTAATTCAGTTATAAAAGGGGCTTGGAGGAAGGAATTTGCCCTTTTTTGCCCTTCTGTCTTCTCCCATGTGAGAATGTAGCGTACCTACACTCTGGAGAATGTGATGTTCAAGCACCATCATGTTAGCTGAGAGCTACCCTCATCAGACAGCAAACTTGGTAAGGCTTTTTTCTTGGACTTCCAAACCCCAGAACTATGGCAAATTTCTACTTTTTTATGAATCATCCACTTTCAGCTATTTTGCTATAACAGGGAAAAGAGATTAAGATATCATATTTGAATAGATCGTTTTTCGTTTTTTACTTTTTAAAAGTGTTTTGCTCGTTAAAAATAAATAACTTACAGAATATTTTATAGAAGATTAATGCTTCTAAATATGATGAAATATTATCTGAGAAATAATTACCAAAGTTAAAAAGGAAATTATGCTTCAGATAGTTTAAAAACTTACCCTGTCTACTGAAAATCCTTTTTTTAATGGATAGCAAAGTATACTAAGAGTGATGATTATTGTGCCTTACGGGGTTATGAATAATATAGCCCAAGAGATTCTTTCCTTCTGAAAAAACACCATATGTGAATGACACAATTTTTGCAAATTTCTTGTACTTTTTCGTTTCTAATTCCTGGATTTTTGAGCATCATTTTCTGTTAGATAGCGATGCAAATGTTCATTAAAATGTGAAAGGAAATCCCCATGTCTCACTTTAATTCCTAAATTTTTCTTCCATGACTCATGCACCTAAGATTAACATGTCCTCAAAAAAATTTTGCCTTAAAATATGAGACCTATATTAAATTAAATGATGGTCCCATAGCCAATGAGAAACGTCAATGACCCAGTGAAAATATCTAATTTTAGGAGTCTGAAGCATGAACTTTCCAAATGCTGCTTCTAGTCTCAAATGTATTTCTTCACTTGCATGTAAAGAAACTCATTCTTATCCAGTAGGTACAACAGCTTTAAAGGGAAGTAAAATCATTTCCTGTTTGTATATTTTTTATGGGTTTTTTGGCAATGCTGGTGAAGGAACCCAGGACTGTGGAGAGGTCAGGCAAGCGTTCTACCACTGAGTACACTGCATCCCTCTATTGTTACATCTGAGTGTTATTTTTGAGTGCTATATTCACTATTCTACTAACAGGACCCAGTTTTGGTTGTACAAATGTTTCTTCCCGTTTACTTAAGAGTTTCTGTACCTTTCTCCTCCTTGGATGCTTGAATATTGGAGGTAGATATTCAAACATTTGGTAAGTGTAAGGTTGAACCTAAAATACAAAGTTTTTGAGAATAACAAAAGTATAAATAGGAAGTCAATGTGGAATAAATTTGTTTTCCCATTAGATGCATTAACAAGAGCATTTGGTTAGCTGGACATGAAAAAGGGGCAAGAAGAATAAATTATGAAATAAATGGTTTTGAACACTGAAAGAAATTTCCACTAATTTTAAACTTTTTCTAATCATATGATCTCATTTTTTGTTGGAATCTAAAATAGAATGGTGCATACTTTAGTCTAGGAAGAATGGAGAAGGAAGGGTCATCGGAAAGGCTGATTGGGGGCCACCAAGCTATTGTTGGATCAGAGTAAGAAGTTCTGATGTGCTATTTGACAATCTGGTGACTATAGAGAACAATAATGTATTGCATGTTTCAACAAGCTACAAAAAGTATTTTGAAAATATTCAACAGAAATCATAAGTGTTTTACCTGATTTAAAGATATACAAGGTATACATGAAAAAAACCTCACAGGATACCTCATTAAGATACACAATTTTTATCCATTTATCTGTGGAAGGGAACCTAAGGTTGGTTCCATAGTTTAGCCAGTAGATTGAATCAGGCATTCCTAAATATACAACTGGTGGGATTCTATATCATGTATAACCAGGAGAATGAGAAATTATACTCCATTATATATGAGGTAAAAAAAAAGATGCATAATTTTTGTTTGTATATATCAATTTAAAATAAATTTAATTTTAAAAATACTGAAAAATACTAAAACTAGATTTTTCTTATTCAAACCTGCCCACCAGTAGGGTATACCCAGAAAAGGAATTGGGGAAAACATGAAACAGGTAAATGATAAAATCAAAGATGTCCATAGCAGGTTAGTGGAAAAGAATTTTGTAGACATTAGCTTTCCTGTTTATTTCAGGTTATTGGATGCAAAGTACCATTAAATCTCAGAAGATTTAAAACATCTTTTTGAATTTGAGAAAAAATGGAAATCATAGTCAAATCAGCCATGTTTAGGTGGTCTAATTTTCAAGTTGAGGACTTTGGAAAGTTTCTACCTGATTGAAATTCCCTTTCATAGTAGATATGCATCATTGCACTTGATTATTTCTTCCAAAATTCTTTGACTAGAATTACTCCTCAGGGCTAAACCATGAATATATACAACCATTTAGTTGTTAACAGCTTCCCAAAACAAACAAATAAGCAAAGTCGCAATCTGCCTGTTCATAGTACAGGAATTGTGCCAGCACCTTGTTGAATATTTCCCTGGCTACTGACGATGCAGACACAAATATTCCTCAGACAACATCTCTCTACAAATGCCCTTAAAACTAATTCACGTCTGGCAGAGAGCCTTAATGTGGACTGCTTAATTAGTAATCTAATTTTTTCTTCATATGCACGTGTCTACATACAAGTCATAGAAATGGTCTGAAGCAGTTCATATGAATCTACTGCAGAGACACTCATTAAGAACAGGGAATCCTGTATTAAAAGAAAAAGTAGAAATTCACTTACTAAGCTATATATATTCACTTACTAAGCTATATATATTTATAAAATATATATATATACATATATATATTATTTTTTTCAGTATGAAAACTTAGCACGTGATTTCAGAAGGTGGTCATTTGAGTGTCAGAGAAACAGCAGAAAACCCCTGCCTGGTTTTGGCAGATTGCCTTGCCTTTCAAAAGATGTGCAGCTTTGATCCAAACTTTGAAAGAAAAAAAAATGAGATAGCTCTTTATTTTCTCCAGTATGTTTCTTAACTATGGTTATTATCTTAAGAATGTTACTCTTTTTACAAAATACATCTTAGAAAATTCATTGATCTGAAGAGATGTTTTTAAATCAAGGTGTTTTATTCCTTGGTTGTAGAATACTTCAATAAGATTTTGAGAATATTTTGGCCTCATGTGCACAGCCTAGCTGAGAATGATAGCCTATTAAAATCAGCATATTCAAATCTTATTAAAGATTTAGAATTTCCATTTTTATAACTACACTGCTATATTTCATGTTGGAAAGATAATACATGAAATTAATGGCAACCTAATAAAATACATATGTAGTGAAGGAAAGGGGTAATCTTCTCCTCATGCATCATAAGAGTCCTGGATAACACCTCTACAGCAAAAGATGGGTTAATAAGAGAAAAACATAAAAATGTGTTTAATTGAAGTTTTATGTGTCATGAGAATCTACAGAAGGATGATCTGAAGGTCCAGGGTAAATTATTCACTTTTATGCTGAAGTTTGTTGAAGTATGAATGGTCAAGAAAGACTAGAAAAGGGGTGTTATCTAAGAGTAACAGACTGAGTGGGAAAAAGCTCCAAGGCGTGTATTTTCACATTACTTTTTAGCCCATGTTGAAGCATTTCTTTCTCCTGGGTCTGAGGCATGATTGCTCAAGAATGAAGGTCCATGGTGAGATCTTCCACAGAAAAATGGAGGAGCTGAGTGTAATATTTTGGGTTAATTTCTGGCTTAAGAGAAAAGGTGATCTGGATTTTATGACTCTTCTTGGAGAAGGGAAAATCTAGTTTCTATGGCTTGTCTTAGGGGAGGATGAGTTGCGAGATAGGAATGCTAGACAAGATCAGAGAGAAATTTTGGTTCTGAGATGCTTCTGTGGCTTTTACTAGGGGTATCACTCTGAGTTCCAACATATTCTAAAGAATTTTCCAATCTAAGTTATGGGTAATAAGAGTGAAACACTTGGAAATCAAGAGCATCTAGATAGATAATAACACAATGATGAATTGGACTCTTTAAAATATAGATACTGAAAATATAAATATGGCTATTCCTATTGTTTGTTTTAATGAATCATACCTGAACATGGAGGATTTACAAATACATTTACAAATATTGAAGAATTTTGAGGATTTACTGCAACACAGATCACTAAAAAATACAGCTGAATTCAAGAGTACTATTGCTATTTTTTAATTTTTTTTAATTTTTATTTTTATAGACTTCATTTGATTCATTGTACACATATGGGGTACAAGTTTTCATTTCTATGGTTGTGCATAAGTACATTGTACCATTCTTGTTAATCATACATGTACATAGGGTAATGATGTCTGTCTCATTCCACCATTTTTCATACCCCGCCCCTCCCCATCTCATTTCCCTGTACGTAATCTAAAGTTCCTCCATTCTTCTCTCACCTCACCCCAACCAGACCCTATATCATCATCCACTTAATAAGGGAATCAAAACACATGTTTACAAGGAAAACATCTTGTTTTCTTGAAGGACTATTTATAATTAAGCAAAAGAACTTAGAAAATATTTTGCCAGTAGTCATGTATACATGCACACACCCACACGAGTAACTTCTTTAAAAATATTGCTTTTATCTTTCTTTGTAAAATGACTTGTAAAACTATCTTGAACACTAATCAGTGTAATATTAAAAAAGACAATTATGTTTTCATATTTCTTAGCATATTCAGAACAAGATTAACAAAATTTGAAGGAATAATGAAATTATGCCTATATTTAGTAGTACTGATGCTAAGAAACCAGAACACACACACAAATAATTCATTATAAGGTTAGGTTTGAAACAAGAAAATGGGAGTTACAAATATCATTGCCCATTTCTCCAAAATTGAAATTGATGAGTCCCATTCATAAGGAAAAAATGAGAAATTTGCTTTTATCTTTATTATTATATGATTATCACAGGGCCTATTAGTATATGACCAATTTATCCAAATGCAGGGTAGAGCAATTGGAGAATGGGCAGATGGAGTGAAGGGTTTGTTCTTTGTTTTGATAGCTCTCCAAGTTTTAAAACCTGATTTTAAAATTATCTCATTGTTTGTGGGTGCCACAAAGTTAACTGTTTGTTTTTAAGGGAAAATATTTTTACTTATAGATATATAAGGAGTTTTGTAAATTTGAATCAATGCTCATGATAATATACATTCTCATATTTTCTGGCACCTTTTTCTCTGGTTTGCATTTTGGGGTAGTGCTACACAGGATTGACACATGAGAGATCTGTGTCCATGGCTGTATTAAAGCTTCATCTGTTTCAAAATGTCAGGGGTTTTCTAGGATACACTAAGTCAGAGTGCCTGGTCTCTTAGTAATTCTCTATCTGACATGCAGAGTTAGACATTTTCTCAGGAAACAGGAAATAGACTAAAAGATTTCTTCGATTTACCTTAAAACAAAAAAAAAATCTAGAAATAACACACATACACACACACACACCAAAAAAAAAAAAAAAGAAAAAGAAAAAAAAGAAAAAAACAACTCCTTTACCATTAGGTAACCCACACAGGGGTATATAAATACACTGGTTTTTTGTCCTCTTTAGAGGCATCTGCAATGTAGATTTTAATGAAGTAACTGATAATTGAAATTGCATATGCTCATGGCAGTGAATATATATGTGGATATATATACATATTTGTGCACATATAAACACATACTTGTTATGTGTACGTTTTTCACACACTCAACATATTCTTCTATCTAGATTCATTTATGATTCACCAGGTTTGATTAAGAAAATGTTGGAGAGGCAGGGAAACACAAATTGATTTATCTTAAATTTTGTATATTTAAGTGAGCTAGGAACAATCTGGATACTTGTGTTTATAAAAGAAGTTAATTGCCTTAGATTTGATTTAAACTCCTGTTTTAAAATCTATTATTTTCCTTTTAGTTATGCTAAAATTATAAATTTCTTTTTATTATGTTCTTTCCTAGCTAGAGCTGAGAAAAATGCCACATTCCCTTGAGAGTGGACTAATTCTTTCAGAATTATATTATTTCCCATTAGTGATTTGCTCTTCTGGTAGTCTATATGAAAGTGTTAACCTCAAAAAGAGATGCTTTGAAATGGCTGATCACAGAAACTGACCTTGCAATTTCAATAATATTTTAATTATTTACTCACAATTTCAGGGCAAATAACCTCATTTTGTATTGAAATGAAATATACAAAGGGAAATGTTAAAAAATTCTCTTAAGTTCATATCCTTTGAAATGTACATGTCAATCTGTATACAGATTCATGGACAATGAGAATATAGACACTATGGAACATAGCTTTCTTTGTTGTTTGGTGGTAGCAGGGATGGGAACCCAAGGACTTACTCATGTGAGGCAAGTGCTATACCACTGAGATAAATACCCAGTCCTACATTGTTAATTTAAATAGATTATATTTGAATTTCACTCTTCTCAGTGATCAGTTCAGAAACATGAAAAAAATCAATTTTACTAATCATTACTTTCCCTTTATAATATTTGTGTGTTGGCAAAATACTATAATAGGATTACTTAAATAAACACAAAGAAGTTTTATATTTTCACTGGAGACTATCATATTCAGAAACTAAAAAAATGCATATTTCAAGTTCCATAAAATTTGATTTCTATAGGCCTAATGTTAGTTATTTATATGGAAAAATCAATATATGTTCATATGAGTTTGTAGCCCCAGGATCTTCCCATTCTCCAGCTATCCTCTCTTTTTTATTCTTTCCCTTTATACATTTCTAACACTTAAATTTCTAAGCTTGATCCTTTTAAAGATTCAGTCTCTAATCTTCCTATCACCATCATTTGAATCTTAAATTCAAGTTATTTTCAAATATATTCCAATTATAAACTTAATACTAATAGAATATTTTAGTTTCGTTGGCCTTTGGCATTTCTGCTTTTACCTCCTACAGTCTTACTTGCACTCTGTATTACTTCCATCTGTCCTTTGTACATTTAATTTCTTTGTCCTTTAACTCTTCTTCTGCAGGGCCAAAGCCTAGGATGAATTAGTTCAGTTTTCTAAGTTATGGAAACAATGGAAAATGCGCAGAGGGGAAAAAAAAAAACTGATGGACATTTCTAAGACTCCCAATACCTCATGCATGACCAAACTTAGTCAAGAGGACAAACATGGTAAGAATGGATAGCATGGCTCTGGAGAATTTTAGTGCTTTAGAAATAGGTGGTAGATGCCTTTTGTGCCTTATGACATAGCTCCCCATTTAGTCTATTACTCATGAGGTAATTAATGCTAAAAGAACACTCTTTAGAAGAATGGAGGGTATTTCACAACATGCTTTTCCTAACATTGGAAATTCATTCCACATGCTCTTTACTTGAATAGACTTTTTGAAAATGACATCTATGCAATATCTGCATGTATCTATTTTGACTAAGAAAACATTTATTTGTGTTTCCACATATTGTTATTGTTCTCTCATAGATTGATCATATGTCACTCTCATGTATTATTTTGATATATTTTTAGATTTAAATTCTACCTTGTCAGGATATTTTGGTATTTCTTTGTATATATTGTATTCTTTATGAGGGTTACTTAACACTGGAAAAATGTTTGTTTCCTTTAGCAAATAAGTCTTAATTTTAAAACATTTTAAGTGTGCATCTAAACTGTTATTTATTGGTTTTGTTTCTTGCCATTTGACTTGTAATTCTGAAGACGTAACAGCAGATAATGTATGTAACAATATCTTGGCAGAAAATGACCCAGAAAATGAAGAATAGCTTCATTTATTAATAATATTGCTATATTCATTGAAAATCTAAAGCAACCAGCAAAGAGGTTGTCCACATACACCTCTGGCCATGCCAGAATGGCCACAGGTCAGACTTACAGGTCAGTGATATGAAATCAGTGCAGGATTAATTAGCAATGCATACTGGCTTTTAGTCATAGCAAAACATTCTATAAGAATACTAAGGACATTTTGTAATTAGAAAGAAAATCTTGCCAGCATCAGATATATGTTAGTATTGAACAATGAAATAATTAGTTCTTTGAAATAAAAGTAAGGCAGAGGTTTAATATCTATAACAGGGCATAAAACAGGAGCTACCCTGATGATGAGTAGGTGAGAAAACACCTCTTCCTGCAGAGTAATCTTCTTGCAATTATAGTCATGTAATACGTAATGACCTTTTGATCAATGATGGACCACAAATATGATGAGAATCTCATAAGATTCTGAAAGAATTGAAAAATTCCTAATGCTTAGTGAATTTATAGCCATCATATCATCACACAGTTAATTTCTCACATGCTTGTGGTGTTGAGTTGTGGGTATAACTAAATCTACTGTGCTACCAGTCATATAAAGTATAACACATAAAATTATGTACAGAAAATATACTTAAAAATAACTAAATTATTTTTTGCTGTTCTACTTTTCCAAACTATACTTCTTAGTCACTATTTGAGAGCATACTTCTTCTACTTATCAAAAGACTGTGCTGTAAAGCACTGTGGCTTGTTACCCTGGCAGCAGCCTCATACATCTTGTCTTCCATGTTTCTTGATTGCATTATGTTTGCTTGTGCTTGATTTAGTCTTGGCTGTGCTGCTCTTCACTTATCTCAAGCATGCAATGCAACATCCACTGCTAATGTTGTCAGTAAGAGACCATATAAAATGGTTGGCCTCAAAATGAATATGAAGATGATGAAGGAATGATCAGTGATACTTACTGCTTATCAGTCAGACATGTCCCATTCCATTCTAGCTAGGATCCTGAGAACAAGTATAAAGTATGAAAGTGGTCAGAGGATTCACTTCATTGAAGGCAATGAGTTTGACAAAAAATGTAGTAAGATTTACATCAAATGTGGATCTTAAATGAAGACCAGATGTAGAAATGTATCCTGCTCAGCACCACCACAATCATGGCAAAATTTTAAAAAACAATTGTTGTAATTTTGAAAGAAAAGACAGGACTTGATGAGGATGTTGAGTTTGCTGCTAGCTCTGGGTGGTTTAAACAATCCCAGCATCACTTTTCATTGCATAATGTAAAAGTAAGTGGTGAGTCTGTGAGTGATAATGTGACTGATGGTAGTTGATGAATTTTTGGAAACTCTAGGTAAGCTAATTGTAGAGGGAAATTACTTTCCAGAAAAAAAAAATATTCAATATGGATGAAATCCCCTTTATTCTGGCAATGGATGACTGAAAAGACTTTCATCCATAAGGAGGTCAAGTCAGTGCCAGGTTTCAAAGGTGTTAAGAAAAGAATTACAGTAACAGTCTGGCTTAGAGGCAGTATTTCAGACTACAAATTGAAACTCATTTATATATGGCACAGTGAGGAAACCAAGACCTGCAAGAATATCAATAAATACACACTGTCAGAATATTAAAGAACAATAGAAAGTCATGAATGACTTACATCATCTTCAAAAATACCCTCTGAATTTTTAAATGTTTTTATTAGAACAGTAGAGTTAAACATAATATTAGAATTCATTTTGACATGATCATACATGCATGGAGTATAACTTGCTCCACCTTAGTCTCCAGTACCTCTTCTTTCCCTCTACTATTTATTTATATTTGTTTATAATTTTTGATAGATGTGCTTTGTAGATAGATATAAAGTTAAGTTCACTGCGGTATATTCATATATATACAAACTATAATTTGGTTAGTTTCCAAAATAATTCCTCCCTTTTCCCATGTCTCCTCCCACTCCCTCTAACCTCTTCCTCTATGCCACTGATCTTTCTATTTTTATGAGATGCCCATCTTTTTTTTTTTTTTTTTTTTTTTGGTCTGCCTTCTGTATATGTGAGAAAACATTCAACCCTTACCTTTCTGAATCTGACTTATTCCACTTAGCATGATATTCTCCAGTTCTATCCATTTACTAGCAAATACCATAATTCTTTTTCTTCTTTATGACTATAATCAATGAAACAAGTAAAAATAAATGCTGCAGAGTGTGGGTAAAATACTAATACTTTGTGGGTGGGACTGTAATTTAGTACAACAACTCTGGAAAGCAGGATGGAGATTCTTCAGAAGACTTTGAAACCACTATATGATGCAGTTATCCTACTCCTTTGTATATATCCTAAAGAATGAAAATCAGCATGCTGTATTGATGCATCAGTGTTTATAGTAATGCAATTTGCAACAGCAAAGTTATGGAACAAGCATAGTTACCCTCTGGATTTTTATGCCATGAAATAAGGAAGTACTATTTGGAGAATAGTACAGCTTAAAAGATCTTACATATTATTGATAATGCTACCACACGTCCAGATTTTATTTGTGATCTTCATTCTAATATCAGAAATGCTTCTGCTTCCAAGCACAACCTCTTTGGTCCAACCAATGAACAGAGAATTACAGCAATTCTTTTTCTTGTTTGTTTTTATTGTAGCAATTTTTAAGGCTTGCTCCGATTTTTGCCTGGGCTATTGCTGGTTTAAGAAGACACTGAGAAAACATTGATGTAACTCTGGAAAGATTGGAACATTTATGCCCATATTTAAAAACCTTGCTTAGACTTGGGCCAATTTCTTCAGGGAATATATGAAGAACCTCAGGAAGCAGACACTCAAGAGGTTTGTATGTGACTTCAAGGATTTACCAAGGAATATGACATTGCAAAAATCAACAAGGCTATGGTTCGACAAACAATTTAACCCAAGATAGAGTAAAGAAGATATTAAGGTACTCTTAGAAGTGGTTTCTGAGGAGCTGACTAATGAGTAATTTTAAAAATTTGAATAGGAATGCACAGTTGGATAAGAGGAAAGAGAAATTGAAGTTTCAAGGAAGAGAAAGAAGCACCCAAAGAAAATTCACAGTGAAGCATATATTAAAAATTTTGCAAACCTCTACAAGCTCTTAATAAATCTAAAAGATTTCCATTAATATAAAGGAATGTTAATGGTGCTTACATGCTTCCAAACAAATCCATAATGAAGAAAATAGAGGAACCAAGAAAGCCCCACCCATTGTGTTGTTTGTCATGAAAATATTTCTTAAAAGAGCAAGACCGTCAAAAAAGTCTCAGACTGGTCCCTCAAGAAGTATTCAGGAAGAAGTCACAATGTTGGGGAAGACAACTTCATGCATGTTACTGCATCTAAAGACTTTCCAGTGAGCTGAAATGTCGAGGTGTAAGAGACTGATATTGATGCAATTTATACTGTGTAAGTCTAGGCTAGTGTGTGTGTTTGTGTATTAGTTTTTGACAGCAATGAAAAATTTAAAAGATACAAATAAATAAAAATTCAAAAAAGCTTATAGAGCAAGGACATAAAAAACAAAAATACATTTTGTGTATGTGTGTGTGTGTGTGTGTTTTGTTGTTGTTGGTACTAGGGATTGAACACAGAAGCACTTAACCATTGAGCCACATCCCAGTCTTTTTCATTTTTTATTTTGAGATAGGTTTTTGCTATGTTACTTAGGGCCTCACTAAATTGCAGAGGCTGACCTCAAACTTGTGATTCTTCTCCTCCCCAACCTCTGGAATTGCAGGCTTGCACCATGGCACCTGACTTGTGTTTGTGCTTTAAATTAAGTGTCATCTGACTCAAAAATTTTTTAAAAGACAAGTAAAAATTTATAGTAAGCATTTTAATTTATTATTAAAGAAATAAAATATTTTCTATAAAATCATCATAGCCTTATACTATTTTTAAAGTCAACATAGCATGAAGTAATATCCTAGGCCTTCACATTCACTAATCAATCACTGACTCACCCAAAGCAACTTCCAGTCCTCCAAGCTCATTCATGGTATGTACTCTATACAGGTGTACCATTTTTGAGCTTTTTTACCTTAATTTTACCATACTTTTTCTATGTTCAGATAGGTTTAGATCCAAGTACTAACCACTGTGTTGCAATGGCCTACAGATTCAGAACAGTAACAAGGTTTCCATCTGAGGAGCCCAAAGCTATACCACAGAGCTGAGCTGTGCTCTAGGCTATACCATCTAGGTCTATGTAATGCACTCTGCAATGTTCCCATGTAACTCATCTCCCAATTGTCAATTTTTCAGAATGAATCATCACTGTTAAGTACAGACGATTTAATTTACACCAACTTTCAGTTTTTGAAGTCTAAGACAGAACGTCTTTTTATTCTAAAGAAATAAAAATTTTTATCAAGCTAGGCTAAATGAAAATGGCCTGCCAACTGAAAAACTTGAGTATTTCAGATTCATTTGCAGTTAGTTGTATACATGATACTAGATTCTAACTCATATGATAAGTAAAATATTTAACACTTTTGGTCACTACTCCTAGAAGAAGGGAATAATGCATTTCATACAAATTCTTTTTCATAGAAAAAAAAGTTCACATAATTTTTATTAAATAACTCCAAGGAATTTTAATTTTAGGCACCAAGTAAATTATATCTCTTAGAAAGTTTTGAGGGACAGTTAAAAATAAAGTTTTCACATTTTTGAAGGGTACTGCAAGACATTTTCTTTAATATTTCCTAAACTTATGTTTTTAATTTCTTGTGTCAGTTGGCATATGGATTATTATTACCAATGGCATATTATTACCCACAATAAAAAACTCAAAATTTTCCTAGCTTCATTTGAAAAATCTTGATCTTCAGTCTTCCTAGGTTCCAATAAGAAAAAAATATAGTAATTACTGTAAATATTTGAAAGGATTACTTTAACATTCAAAAAGGAGCAACGTCCGTAAAAAAGGAATAACTTCAGTGAATCAATTATGCTTAAAGAGGTGATATTACCCGAGCAGAGAACACACTGAGGAAGTTCAGATGATTTCACAGGTAGACTTAGAGTTTAGGCTTATGTACAATATTCTGCATATTCTTTGAGCTGATCTGCCTTTTATGTCAAATTCACTCAAGAAATATGAAAAACAAGTCATGTAAAAGTATACAATTATTTCAGCTTCAAAGCACCCATAACAATTGAATGTAAAACTCAAAAAGTTCCCTTTTCAGTGAATTTTAAACTTGTTTATGACTTTCTATCATTTGTTTAAAAGTTTCAGTACCGACTTTAAAACCCATTTACTAAATAAGTACAGGTATTTTGACAAGGACAATTGCTATTGCTTATTTTCTTTCTGCCTATACTTCTTTATCACCAATTTATATGTTACCAGTTTACAGCAATATGATATAAGCTGTATCAGTGTTAAACACAATAAATAGGTTTTCTATAAGAATACACACTACATCACATTTAAAAAACTCCGCACTTAAAGTTACCCAATTTTTGATGAAAGATGCTCCTTTTTGTGTTTCCTCCTACAAAAAAAGTTGATGTGGAAATGCACATATGCAGTAGGCAAAAGCTGTGTTTTCTGGAGTGTGTTTGTTCCATAAAAGATATGAAATGTTGAATTCATGGTCGCAAGGGAAAGTAGCTGGAAGAGAACACTAGTCCAATCACCTCTTTCTTTCCCCTTGTGGATAGAAATTTGTTTTAAAAATGAGAAAACCATCGTTAACTATCAAAATAGTAAGAATTTGATATGTCTCCTAAAGGCCAGGCATTAAAGTCTTGATCCTCAGCTTGCTGTTACTGGAAGGTGGCAGAAAATTTAAGAGGTGGGGACCAACAGGTAGATTTCATAGTTGGTGGTGGGTGGGGCTGTCAAAGAGGATTGTAGGACACCATTCTCTTTCTCTTTCTCTCTTGACTCCTGGCCTTGAGGGAAACAGGTCCAACACCAGATGCTCCTGCCGTGATATACTTTTCTGCCACAGGCCCTAAGCAATGCAGCCAATGAACTGAAACCTCCCAAACAGCCCAATTAAACCTTTCTTCTTTTTAAATTGATTTGCTCAGGTACTTGCTGCAGTAATGGGAAGATGACTAACAAATATTTATTGGTAATTCATCTGTCTCAAATATTTAAATGCATATCTGACTGAATTTTGAACTTCACAAAAATACTGTTTAATACATCTTTAACTTTATGTGCTTTGCAAAGAGAACAGATGCAATGTGCCCATTTATGAAGTTATTGATACTTTCTCAAGAAAGTTAATATAATGGTTGCTATTAAAATTAAAACATTACATAGAAAACTATTAACTGAAGAAAGGGAATTAAATTATAACTAATTATTGAAATTAATCATTTCCTGTTTCTAATTAGAGTGCTTAATCATTCTGTTTCTTATAATAACATAGCCTTTTATATAATCAGTACAGCCTATCTCATACAGGTTAAATTTATATTACCAAAGACATTTTTATTTACAATTAAAAATAAGCAAGCTGCAAGATATTCATTTTACACTGATTACTCTTCAATGTGTCAATGCATTTTCAATGCATCACAAAGAAGATGAAGGTTAACTTCAAAAAATAAGGAATATTAAGTAGGGTAATTATATTATTCAATGACAGATAAATGCAGGCCCAGCAGAAATGTGATATTAGAAGAGTTGGTAATTTCTAAAGTAGGCTGAGTTCTGAATATTCATCTGCTCAAATGTACCAAATAAGTGTGATACAGCCATCAAAAGGGACAGTTTACATTTAAAAATAGTTTACAGTGCATATAATCAATGTTATGAATTCCGGTCTCACTTGATATTTTTTCTTTCATTTGCAGCAAAGTTCAAAGTGTCATATGATAGATATCAGATGCAGAAAGGAAGAAAAGCTAATTTACTAGAGAACCTAGTAAAAATGATACCAATTATTTTATCTTCCATCAATGATACTACAATTCCAACCTGTTTAGTACATTTCTTCTACTATATTAACATTCTTTTTAATTGTGGCTACAATTTTAATATTCAAAAATTACTGAGAAAATTTTATTTGGTCATTGTGTACTTCTGAGTAATTCCTAATAATTTTGCAAAAATTAAACTCATGCTTAATTGAGAATCTGAAGAAACTTCAATTAGACAAGATAATCTTGAAAAAAAAAAAAAAACTTGGAGGCCTAATACCCTATACTTTCTGATTTTGTAATTTACTGTATACCAACAGAAACCAAAACATTGTCTTATTGGCATCTGGATAAATACATTAAAAAATTAAATAGAATCAAGAACCCAGAAATAAATAGACGACAAATTTTTGGCTTTTTTGTTTTGTTTTGTTGCTTGTTTGTTTTTGTTCATTTCAATGATTGTTCATTTCTCTCATATATGCTAGGAAAATGCTGTACCACTGAGCCTGAGCCCCAGCTCTTGATTTCTTACAAGATGCCTAAAACATTCAAACATAGGAAACATTGGATTTGGCAATGATTTCTTGGACATAGCACCAATAGCACATGCAATAAAGGAAAAATGCAAATTAAACTTTATCCAGGTTAGTGATCTATGCATCAGTCCTTAGTGACAATATCACCTTAATAATGATATTGCAAGATGTATCATAAAAAAGATTGCATTTGCAAAGAATAACCTTCCCATGATACTTTATCCTGCCTTAAGTGATCAAAATAATTAAAACTCAATACAGGAAAATGTGATGGCTATTCTACAGAACAATAATAGCAGGTATGTGTTTATGTAACTGATCATAGAATTAGATACTTGTATTTTGTAGCCCACAGCCATTAGTTAGGATCTTAATTATCCCCCCTAACATCCCCATCCCAAAACACATATAGATTCTTTGTGGTTTATGTGTTCTTTAGAATTATAGGAAAAAAATATGACCTATCACTTTTATATCACCGAATCTGTGCATGCCAAACTGAAGCTGTCAAGCATCCAGGGGTTGGAGAAATCTGCTGAATTTGATAGTATTACATGGGGCAGTGAATTAAGCCAAACACATTCAGGGTTTCTTTGTTCACACAGTATTTATACTTTCCAGATAAAAAGTAATTGGAAATGCTTCCTTCAATTCAGTCTGCAGTGCCCTTACTGTTACAAATGAATTTTCTGTTAACACGGTGGCCACTAACTCTATGAAATTTATTTTCTGTTATGCAACCAGTTATAAGTAGAGTACAGGATTGATGTAATTGAGAAAACATGTCATGAAGTATGATTTCTAGACAGAAATTAATTTTAGGTCATGTATCATATGCTTGTTTTTGAAAGAGGGTACATGTGTGACGGACATGGACATCTAGATCTTCAAGGACTTCTCTTGCAACTTTCACCAGTTCATAAGTACATTTCTCAACTCTTTATAGCAACAACAATAATAAAAGTTATTTCTTCTCTCCAACTTCAAGCAAATTGCTTGCTGGAAAAAAAATAAGAAAAAAGCCATGTGTTGGTTTTATATATTTTTTTAAATTGGTAATGAATGTATAAAAATAAATATCAAGAAAATCATATGAGAAGGAAAGTAAAAAATGTCGAAGAGAGAAAGATGAATACAGGTATTCCATCCTTAGCATTTTGGCAGGTAACATACGGTCAGTGAAGGATAATTTTGTTGTAGTTCTTGCAAATGATACAAATTTATCAATATTAAAAAGTTTAAAAAAATAAATTGCCATTGTTTTTTCCCCAAAAAATGTGAGAATATAAATTCATTGTTATGCCTTTTTGTACAAAAACAATGAAAGGTACTGAAGTTTCCAACAACATTGCAGTTGATCCTCAGTAAATGAGAAAATAATAAAACCATTCTAGGCAATGGATATGTTTGAAGGAATTTTAGGTGGAATAAGATGAAATGACACACACAGAAAATGTGACTTCTAATGTGTTCTATAAATCATTCTTGGTATAATGGCATTTCACAGTATTTTTAAATCCTGTCTTGTGTGCTTCTTTTCCTGATATACATTCCAGATCAATCCTAAATATCAAATGTGATTTTATGTAATTCTGCCCTTTCCACATTTACTTTCTTACAGAATTTCTTTGTAGTTAGCTGACCAACCCAGCAGTAATATAAAGCATTTTCCTGCTGTGACATTTCCCTTTTGTCACTTAATAATGGTAATAGGTGACTTCAAAAAGTCAATTGGTTGGGGAAAAGAGTCAACAATGTTCTTCAGTTGTTATTCTTCAAAGACTTAAATAAATTAATTTCATTGACTTACAGTTGTTGTGTAGTAAAGAGAAAACTGTAGAAAATCTTTTTTTTAATCAAGACAAATGTATTGTAATTCATCAACCTTTGTCATATTCCATAACACCAAGCTTCAGAAACTGTTAGCAAATTAAAATATCATGAAATTGACATTACATATTTTAGATTATAATTTATATTATTAAATAACACAAAAATATACATTCTGTGTTTCAGACAGTCTCAAATCCTCTCCTGAATTAAAATAAAAGTATTATAGAAATTGAATAAGAAAAATAGTTTGACTAAATAGAAACATAGTTCTTACATAATCTTATTGTAATCATTTTAATATTAATGTTTAAAATAAAAGAAAAATTTTGACTAAAAATTTCCTATATTTACTCCATAATGTTATCTTAAATTAAAGAGTTGAATTCATAGTTATGTTTAAATAAAAGTATTCTTATTAGTTATACATCTATAAGTATGTATAACATTGGGGTTCATTTTAACATACTTATACAAGCATGGAATATAATTTTTTCTAGTTCAGTGCCCACCTTTTCCTTCCCTTCTCCCTCTCCTTGTATAATAATTAAAAACTGACAGCATATAAAAGTTGTTCTGTCCATGGGTGGTGAAAGTATGCATTGTAAAATATTGACACACAGGGTTTTTTTAGTTATTTTAGTATCTGGGTTATAATTGATCATACATATATATCCTTTTGTATATCTACACCCCTTCAGATGGACCTTTTTTCCCATTTTATAAAATAGGAAGTTATCCAGTTAGCATCCCTATTAAAGTTTTCTATGGAATATTTGAAATAGCTTATCTAGTTTGTATCCTGAACTGTACTCTTCACCTGTTATATGCACTTAAAATTCTCTTCAATAACTCTAATTAACGCTCTCATCAAAAGACTGTAGGAGTTTCCATTTTTCCCAATGAATGATTGGATGGTGTCCAATGATTACTAGGTCTTGTCTTATCTTCTTTTAAAATTGTTATTATTTTTAATGGTTATAAAATTGCATCTCATCACACTTCTTTGTTTCCTCTTATTTTTCTAATTGCTGACAAGATTGGACATGATTAATACGCTTATTTTCTGTTTCTAATTTTTTCCAGTGAATATTTAGTTAATATTATTTGACAAGCACCTATTACATGACTTATTCTTTTATGATTTGCTAAAATACTTTTTATATATTGTGAATACAATTTTTCTCCATATTATATGAGACGAGTATGTTAAAAGTCAGGTATTACCTTTTAAGAGAGACCAAAATGGAGTCTTTATTAAGCACTCTCCAAATCTCTGGTTTTTGCTTCTTCAGACTTTCTATTGAAGAGATTCAGGCAATGCAGAAATATTAGTTTTGTTCTCCTTCAGGGTGCATTCTTGTGTACTAAATAAACAAGAATGAATTCATTCTGACCATGTTCCACTCTGTGGAGATAGTGGTGAGATCTGTGTTAACAGTTGTGGGAAGAAAATAGTTTGGAGATTACCTGGAAAAAAGGGGTTCCCTACTGAGCATAAGTAATTGCTTCTTTGTCATTTGTTTTATGACATTGTCAAGCATGCATCCTACCAACAAACTAACTGTAATCAGCCTAGAACTATTCCACTTAACTTTTTCATGTCCACTGTGCATGGACTATGTAAATGCTCTATTCAAATATATTTCCTAGATGTTTTAAATTTATTTGTGTTTAGATTTTATTGACACCCATACTCTGTATTCTTTTAATAGAGAAATATTTTATGACTTATTTGCAATGTGGGTATAGTCAGACTTACCAAATATAAATGAAGTTAAAATAATTAATTCATTTTAATTTTTGAAACTTATCACCTATAATTATGCAAAAGTGATGTTTTTGAAACCACCCCAGTATTTATAACATTATACAGTTCACTAAAGAAGATTATTTGTAAAATAGAAGAAAGGAGATCAACCTAATGTGAAATTGATACAGTACAATTTTTCAATTTCATCTCCTCTCCTCTGGCACACATGTTAAAATTTGAAAACACTTCTTGTAAGTGTCCTTTCAGAGTATTTACTAAATTGAAGTTATGTATCTGCTTTTGAAAAGGAAAATAATATGCTGTGATCACAAGATTACTGTTTGCTGTGTGAAAGTTCTGCTTGAGAAGTTATTTGCAAAGACTCTCCATCCTCCGTAGGGTATCAGCTTCACCTTTCCAGGAACCTCATCATTGCCACCTTCTTCTCTGTTTTAGCTTTTACAAAAGTCAGACTCAAACAGAATTACAAATTGAGAATCAGTCAGCCAAATCCTGACAATGTGGTCTTGGTGATTTTAGACAAAGATTAGACATTTTGAAGTGCTTTTTGTGCTGTCAAATCCAAACCAAATGTTCCAGGTTGCGAAAAAAAAGAAAAAGTATGTAACTAAAATATTGAAAGGATGTTTTCCTCAACTACTTTGTCATTTTACTATCCACATAGTATTCTGGTTATATGAAATAACTCCAGTACTGTCCAGATGATATCATCATCATTGCTTTAAAACACAAGATGGTGAATAAAAAGAGCCTATGCTTTTTCTTCTTTTTTATAGAACAATTTCATGTGCAGCTTTCCAGTAAAGGAGGAGTCTGAAGAGGGTGTCCCAGCTGGTGTCATTTTGACAAGAAGTGTGAGTTAAAAACTAGATTTAGTCAAATCTGGTTTCAACTTTGATATATTAAGTTAAAGTGTTTCTAATTCATTATTATAATGATTATTCATTTATGCCTGAATCTAAGAACACATTGATGAATCTTAGAACAGACAGTTCTCTGTTGTTGAGTTTTTCACAGATACTCTTTTGTAAGCATTATTTCTGTATTCTTTGGTCTAAATAATGATCCATATATCTATTATCTTCTTGAACAACCACCTTATGCATTCTGAAAAAGAAAACTAAATAGTGTATCATAATGAGAATCCATAATGTGCTTATTTAATAATTTCCGTATTTTAAACAATGAGCCCTTAATATTTTCATGCTCTTTTGCCAGTGATCTTTTATAATATAAAAAAGAAGAAAGTTAATGTTTTTAATATAAAGATAATTTACTTAATAGAGACAGGCATATTTTGTTATATCATATCTATGTTACTATAGGCAAAACAAATAGCAACAGGAAAACTCAAATAAGAAGGGATTTTATAAAATTTTGCATAATAACTACTTGGAGATTTTCCTTCTTGACATGATTAATTCAAATATTTATCAGTAAGTTCAAGTTTTACTAAGTAACAAAACATAAGAGATAATATAGGAATACAATACATTTTTCCTTAGAATTAAATATATAAATGCTCATTTAGTAACCTGTCAGATTGCAACATTAATACAGAATATAGTTTCCTTGGACAGGATTTTATTATCTTTTTTATAAAACACATAATTATCAAATATGAAATATGTGCTTTTTATTGGCAATGTATATAAACATGCTTAAATAATTTAAGAAACAAATTGGATGTAAAATCTCTTTCATTTCTTTCATTTGTCAAAAATTTTAGTTATCCTCATTCATAATTTTTGGCAATTTACTTCTTTCATATTTTTCAGCATATACAAAATATTTTAATCTAAAAGCTCTTTCTTCCTTATATTTCATTACTTTATGTTAAATGTTGTGAAAATTTAAATGATATGAAAAATCAGCTAGCACAAGCCTGTTGGGGTATTAATACATCTATATCTAGTTTACCTTACATATGGGTCTACTGGCCATATAAATTCATAGAACATTTTGTCTGCTACAAGAGCGAAATGTCCTTGGTCACTGCCAGTTTACCTTACCTAGGTACTTTAAAATATATGATGATCAGAGGGAGCATTTAAGTGGAAATTAATAATTATTCTTTGTCTATAGTAGCCAATTTCTTCAAAGAATAATGTGTTATTATTTTCATAAATGATAATTTTCTCCTAGTCATCATCACTTAATCAATTAGCATTTCTCTGTGAAACAATTTTAAAATATCATCAAATAGTAGAGAAATATTGTAAATAATTTTCACAATGTCAGTAGTTGTGAATGTGTTGAAATATTAGAAGTCTCTGCTTTTTTCCCATCAACTCATGTTAACTGAAATACTCATATTATTCATTCTTCTAGGGTCAAAAGTCTCTGAGAGATTATTTCCCCAATCACAAACACCAGAGTAGTTAGGTGTTTTATCAGAAATTGTTAACCCAGAATTCACTTGCACTTTTACAATATCATGCTCTCACAAACTCTTCAACAATGATGAGTTCTCCAAGGCTTGGGGCGACTGCTTACGCAGCAGAATATTTGTTTTTGTTTTTGTTTTTTATGTGGTGCCGGGAATTGAGCCCAGGGCCTTGTGCTTACAAGGTAAGCACTCTACCAACTGAGCTATATCCCCAGCCCCAGCAGAATATTGTCACATACATTTCAGACAAGATATATGTGAATTGTCTTTAATAAAGGAAAAATATATAAATAAAGTCCTTTTGAAAATTACATTCCATAAAAATTAACTTTCTCTCGTCTTTAGTAGTCAGTGGATGCAATGATACAACTAAATTATTAAATAACCTAACTTTATAGTGTCTTACTCCAACTTATTCAAAATTATTCTCAACACAACACTTCCAAAATATTTCCAGGAATTCAGATTCATTTTACTTGTTTATGATGAATTTTTTGTCTGTTACCACTGAAAATAAGTCAGGATCAACTCTCTGAGATAATGTACCTTCAAGAAAGGAATTGCTGCTGCAGCCTTGCTTCCTGCCACATGCCATGTATCCTGTTTCAGGTCTCTTGCGATGATGAACTCTGTCACTTCCCATTGGAGTTGATTTTGGGGAGACTGGAAAAATTCTCATTCCTATTATTATATTCTCTTGTTTAAATGCCAAACCACAATTTTTGCTGCAGTATCTTATGAAAAGGGTTAAGGGAAACATATCCTTCATTTTTTACTTATAGCTTTCTATCTAGGATTAAAACATGAATCTACTCAGAGGCTAAACACAAAGATAATCCAAATGACATACAGCATATCTGGAGAGTCCCTGGGCAGAATATGCTTTGGAAGAGTGAAGGACCTAGAGAACTGATGTCCTCAGGCAAACACAGCAACAATAAAAGACATTCAAAATGAATCAAGCTTGCATCTGCTGCTGCTTCTTTATCTTCCACCTTTTGGTCCATCCAAGCCCATTGGATGGTTCTGTCCAGACTTAGGATGGGTTTCTCTGCTTCATTTCACAGTCCTACATGCCAATCATTCCTAGAAATACCCTCATTTATACACCCAGAATTCTTTCAATCTTAGAATATATCTTAATCCAATCAACTTGACAATTCAGATTAACCATTACAGTCCATTTACCTGCTTTCTTAATAGGTCTATCCCTTATGTCTCTATTGTGCTTTTGGTTTGGGGAGAACAAGTGCTCTGTTCATTTACTTATCTTTGTAACATTTATTAAAGAGAGTTGCTCCTTATTTGAAAAGTCATGACAACCCTCTCTTTGAATTTCATAATCTTTTCTCATTTGATCCTAGGTCAAGATGCTACATTTTATGCCTATGCTCAGATTGATATCAATATACAGTCCTGTCAGTTAATGCTTCCTCTATGAAGGTCCAATGAAGAGTTTGAACCATTATATCTGCTTTTCTAATTGCTGAAAACACTGACATATCCTCTTCACATGGTTAGCTTCATTTTTAAGCAAAAGATCTAATTTATGAAAATTTTATAAGTTCCAACTTTCAGAATAAACTTGATTTTGAGCAACAAATAAAAGAATAATTGGTTTTGACTTTTGCCTATACATAGGCCAAAAATAAATGTGTTGAGGTTTAATGATAAATTGCTACATTGATGTCATGTTACCTAAGTTCCAATACTGGGTCTATTACTAATGAATTGTTAGATCTTAGAAAGTCACTTTATCTCTCTCAAACTCTGTGATTAAATATGTAATGTGGTTGGATACACTTTTATTGCTCAATTCAAATTTTATTTCAGAGTGCTAACTTGTTAAGGGTATATGTCAGAGACTGTAGGCGTAAAGTGAAAAATAAATTGAGAGAAAAAGGAAGACATTTACTTTGGTTGGTCCATGGACAATGGGTAGTGAAGGTCTGGAACACATGGCTCATTTAGCTTTCTATAAACATAAATATAAATATGAATGCTATGTTACTATTATTAGCCTATCATGCATAATACATAATTTAAAGTCCTATTGATTAATACACATACTCTCATATCATATTTATTTTTTGTTTGTTTTGGTACCAGATATTGAACCCAGGGGTACATAACCACTGAGCCACATCCCCAGTACTTTTTATATTTTATTTTGAGATAGGGTCTCGCTAAGTTGTCCAGGGTCTTGCTAAGTTGCTGAGGCAAGATTTGAACTCATGATGCCTCTGCTTCAGCCTCCTGAGCCATTGGGATTACAGGATGCACCACCACCCCGGCTGTCTTATTTCTTTAAACACAATTAAAAGTCCTTTTATTTTATAATTTAAACTTTTTATTTTAATACATTGTCATTATACACAACAGTGGGGTTCATTTTACATTTACAAATTCACATAAAGTACTTTTTGAAAGTGTCAGTGATAAATTTGCAACTGCATAGTGGAGTGAAATATTTACATTGATTTCAAATTCATAACCTCATTCTTCTAAGCAACGTGTCTCAAATTATTGGCTAATAGAGAGGAAAAACTCCATTATTTGAATCCTATTTCAGTGATATTATTAACATTTTGTCACTCACAATTTTTTTCAGATTGTTAAATGAAGTGGGAATTGAACACATGTTGTAAAATTGAACTACAATATATCAACATTTCTACAAGACATCATAGCATATACATTTCAGTGATCTTCAAAAATGTGAATAAAGAAAACTTGGCATTACATAGTTATTGCAAAATGTTGACAATCATTGCATCCCTGTTCTCATTATTTACTTATCATTTACACATGTACATGTTTGAAAACACACATATAAGTTATTTTTCTAGGTTTTTGGCTGTTTAGATTTAGAAAGAATTTTTAAATAATTACTATATATTTACACACTTTACAGAAATATTCTTAACACCACCATGGGTGTTGATTCATCTTTTTAATTCATTGATCTTTCCCTATCATTATCATAAAGTATATCATGAAAGAAGCAAAATAAGCTGTCATTTTCTTCTGAAAGAAACATATTTTGTTCAATTGTTATTGAAATTCCAATTGATTATTTCACTGTGTGTACTATACATTATCAGTCAAATAGACATCCATGAAAACACATTCCTGATAAATCATTAGCATCACAGTATCACCAGGGAACTTTTCATTTCAAACTTTTGCTAATTGGCTATGGTGGGGCTTCTGATTTGTAAACAGATCATTTGAGTTCCTCTGTCACTCAGGCTATAACTATCAATACTGCCAGTCAAGGTTATTGGAGCACAGCATTACTCACAAATAGAGTAGAAAAGTGCACATGTATAGGTCGCTATAAACCTCTATGTTGTTAGTGAAGAGAATGAACAGCATACAGACCTTTGTCAATGGAAAGAACTTCAGAGATCATCAACTGCCTCATTTTACAGATAAGGAAATTCAAATTTAGAGACACAAAGATGCTCTTCATCAGACAGCTAATTAGAGGCAACAGCAAAGATGAACATACTGGTCTCATGATTGTCACTCCATTGCTTTTTACACTTCACCTGCTGCAGGTTCTGTTGGCAGTGGATCAGAAGTTTGCAATTAACCTTGTAGCATTTCATTTCATTTTTTTTTATTTCTTATGTATAAATACAATTAGAGCAAACAAAGTTTTGGATATTGTTGACAAAGTAAATCAGAACGACTGGGGACAGTTTTTTCTAATTATGTAGGCTTTAAGTTATAAATAAAACCCAATCCTGGAGTTTCAAGAATACATGATTACCTATTAATCTAGTCAAATGTGTCAGTGAACCCAATCCCACAGCCTTGTGGAGATTATATCTCACTCTTCCATTATTGCATTCTGCTCTTGTTAAGTCTCACCACGTTAGCAAAAATGTGATGTTTTACCTCTGTCAACACTATCTTTTCTCTTTCTCTTGTTGCTGCTTCCCTAGCATTAAGCTTTCTCCCCATTTCTTATCTTCACATTCATGTGCCAGTTGTGGAATAGAATCACAGGTTGGTGAGCTTCCAAAACTCTTCTTCTTTGCCAGCTGCAAACATTGGAAATATATGCAGCAAAAGTAGATATCCCTCCTGACTTCTCAAATGTGAGGATTATTCTGACAAAATCATCAAGGTTTGTGGACACGCTTTTGCTAGTCATTCACCATTTTAAATATAAGCATAAAGATCTCTTGCTTAAAAATCCATGTATTGTTGACTTTACTTAGTGAAAAACAATTCTGAGAAAACTTGAAACAAACTAATGGGAAGATACTTTTTTCCCTGAAAATAATTACTAGTTGTTACTTAGTCTATAAATCAAAAGTAGGTGGCATGTTTGTTATAATTTCCTAAATCCAAGCACTTTATAAACAAGATGTTTACCTTCCATGGTATTTTTAATCCCAGTGACATAGGTCAAACTCCTAACTAATTAATGAGAATGGGGAAATCACAGAGTAGTAGATGTTAAAATTTTTGCTTCCTTTTATTCATTGTTTTGTCTTCCTTTCCTCAGCTTCTCTGATTTGTTCTAGTTACATAGTGGTAGCAGTGCACTAAGTACTCAGAAGATAGAATACGAAGATTAACCTCTTTGAAAGACAATTTAACACAACGTTTTCCCTCCTCTTTCTTCCAATTTTCTGTCTTTATTTCTTTGCCACCACATACCTTTACCTTTGACTTCTCACTCCTCTCCCACCCTCCTATCTCCTCTTTTATCACTTTTTTATATTTGCCCTATTCAAGCATTGTCTTTTCCTTAAAAATTTAAAAGCATTTGATTCACAAAAATTGAAGTGGAAAAAGCTGCAGTTGTAGTGAAAAATATATACAAACCCAATAGATTATCTCTTGAGTACACATATTTTATAGGATGAATTGAGCAACAATGATTGGAAATATCTAATAAGTTAAAAATGATCTCTGAAATTTTGAAAAAAAATTTAAATAATAGTCCAGTTTTTCACAAAATTGAAAATGAAATATGTGCTCGGTGTCCTTTAGAGAATCCTTTAGAGAAGGATTAGGAGATTTTCTTGTAGTGAGGTATGCTGAAATTCTAGCACTGTATGCACAAACACATAATATGCTAAATTAAAATGAAAAATAGGGTTTGAATATCCACCTGAGCACATACAGATGTCTAATTTGTTCACAAGAATATGGCAAGTATGGTGCAGTCACTACAGTATAAAATATCTGCAATAAAAGAAGAGTTGTGCATGCATAAGTACACATAGAGAGGAGTCTCAGGAGCTTATCTTCAGGAAGTTAAAAGAATTCTATTTTCTATTCATTCATTTCATGATTTATTATAACCGTTCTATAGAGCAGCACCCAGCAGAGAAAGTACAGTTAAAGTTGGCTTGTTGCTCCCATCATAAATCCCTCTTTTTGAATGATTTATAACTTAGTTGTTTTTATTTGCTTTTCCCTGAAACTTGGCATATAGGTACTTAAAGTGTGAATCATTATTTCCTCAAATTTAATTTAAATCGGTTTAGTCTTTCTTTCTTTTTTTTTCTATCAACCAGAGAAGCATAACAAAGAGTCACTTGGGACATCACAGATTCTATGTTTCTGAAATAGGGCAGTTGCCAAAAGGAAGCAGATAATAATTATCATGTGAACATCCTTTTTAAAATCCCTGCTGGACAAAATGAGTATGTGGAGTGTTCTAGGGCAATTCAGTCCTCTTTTAAAAGCTAACTTCTTATTTCAGTCAGTGGAGCATATTTTTAAATAAAACTTGCAACATTGCAACCACAGTTACAATTTGCGACATTAAAAATGCCAAAAATAAAATGTGATATTAATTAATATTCTCTGACAAGCTGATTGAAAAGTGGCTTGCTCAAAAACCCAAAATATTTTTTAAAAAACAATTATGGGTTGAATGTGGCATTGTTCTTTTAAAATTTTGAAACATTTCTCACTTTTTCCTTTAAAAATAAATCTTACATTTAGGATAATGCAGAAAACAGGTATGATTACAAATCTTTCCTTAAGTAACAGAAAAATTCTATTGTTAACTGAAGCTCAAACTTGCTGCACATACTAATTGATACCATAAATATACCCATGAAGTTTGTTTTTATGTACGTAAACACACATTACTTAAAATGTTTAATTAGATAGTTTTTTTTTTACTTTAAGACATGTTTGTAGCATATACTTACATACAAGTTATTTGTAGTTGTATATTATTTTGAAAGACATGTATTTCCTGAAACCTCACTAACCATTCCTAAGTGGTTGCTATTTCCATCTGTTGTGTCCCATGTTACATTTTTATTGATAGTATAGCCAACTCTTTCTTTTATCCTTGACCTAACCCTCTTGAGAAAACTCATATTCTTTCCTGATTTCACTTAACATCTGTTTGTTGATATTTCTAAATTTATGACTCCAGCCCAAGTTTCTCTCTTGTGCTTCATACTACTCTGCCATGTGGCCTAATTAATGTCTACATTTGCCTAAAGATTGTCCTTTACATTTCTTCTCCAGTCCCCCCACATCCTTTCTTTTAATCTCAGTGGAAATTATAATCATGCATCCTGTTCCTCAGGTCACATCCTTTAGCACCTTTATTTCTGAGTACAATTTTCGTCACTGAAACGTAATTGAAAATATTTCTGGAAAATAATTTAATGTACTCCTCCAGCATTTTACATAAACCTTGACAAACCAAAAATTTCAGCATATTGTCCTATAATTGAATCTTTAATTACCTGTATTCCTATATCTCTAGATTCTAGGAAGTACTCAGCTCATAAAATAGGTTCAAGAAATTTTTGTTGGATGAAAACATTTAATATAAAAACATCTGCAAGGTTTTAAATTTTTTTTTCTTTTTTTTTGTTTTTTGGTGCTGGGGATTGAACCCAGGGCCTTGTGCTTGAGAGGCAGGCCCTCTACCAACTGAGCTATATCTCCAGCCCAAGGTTTTTAATTTGGTTATCCCCAAAGAATTTATGTGTGAAGGTTTGGTCATTAGTAGAATTGTGTTGGGGTGGTGGGACCTATAAGAGGTAGAACCTCATAGTAGTAGATAGATCCTTAGATCATGGAAGTGCTGCCCCCATAATGAATTTATGTGATGTTCTCATAGAAAGCAAGACTGGCTATTCACTCTGTCTTTCTGTCTTGTGACATGATCTCTCCCTCTCACACTGGCTTCTGTCACTGCAATGCTCTCCACCAAGAGGATTTCACTGGAGCTGGTGCCAAGCCATGGAACCTCCAAAAATGTGATTTAAACCTTTTGTCTTTTTAAGTAAACAGACTCAGATATTTAGTTATAGTACAAAAGTGAAAACAGAATAATTCATAAAATTGGTACCAAAGAATTGGGCTGTTACTATAATTATACCTGAAAACATAGAGACAAATTTGGAACTTTTATAGAAAGAGGTTGAATAAGTTCGGAGGAGCAGGCTACAGAGGTGTAAGTAGAACATTATCGGTGATTCTAATGAGTGTTCAAATGATGGGGAGACTAGGAAATTAGTTTAAAATAAAAATGAGACCAGTTGAGAATTAAAGAAGAGACCCCTCCTGTTCTTTCATTGTAAAAAACTTAGATGAATTGCATCCATGCCTAGAGGTTTACAGATAAGCAAATTTAAAATGATAGGCAAGGTTATTTGTCCAAGGAAATTTCAAAACACAAAACAAAGTATCTGGGCTGCTGCCTGGCTATTATTGGTTACTTTTAAGCATATTTACAGTAAGACTTTGAAACAAAAGGAAACAGTGAAATTCAGAAACCAGGGAAAGAGCACAATGGAAAATATGTGTTGAGGATGCAGCTAAGCAAAGCTTACTAAAGAGATTAGTATGTATAAATGTGAGTCATGCACTAATCTTCCAGGCAATTAGAAATATGCTTTAAGGGTTTCTCAGAAATCTTGAAGGATCCCCCTTCAATTACAGGTCCAGAGACTTTCCAGGGAAGAACTATTTCAGGAAGAGTCGCTGGGGTCTTCTCAGTAGAGTAACTATCCAGGATTGTGCCAGAATTTGTCACCCTGCTTATATCTGACAATGTGCCCCATGTCTGCAGCCATGTTTCAAATGAACCCAGGACAGCTTCTTCATCAGCAGACCTGTGTGGCACCCATGTAGTGCTGATTGTGCAGGTATGCAGAATACCAGAATTGGGGGATCATGCCAGCTTCCACCTAGATTTTAAAGGAAAGCCTAGAAGGCATTGTAGAAATTTGCTGCAGAGTTGGAGCTCCTACTGAGTACCTTTTCAGGGAGAGCAATGCCCATTGGAATCATGGGAGCGAAAGAGTCTGGGGACAATAGGAAGGTAGAGCTACCAGTAATGCTTAAGGCTGGCTGGGAAAAGCTGCAAAGAGAATGCAAAGTTAAACTGAGAAAGTAACAATGTGGTGTGATAGCAGCAAAGTCACAAGAGTGGGGATGTCTGAGTACTTAGCGACAACTCCCCAGGCACACTGTGCAAGGCATGCTGGACTTGAACCTTTAAGATTTCATATCTTCCTTTTTGGAATTCAGTCTTGATATTGGTCTGTTACTCCTTTATATCTCCCACTGTCCCTCTTGGATTGGGATGTTTATCCTACCTCTGTTCATCATTGCATCTTAGAATGATATAAATAGTTTTCTGATTTTATAAGTGTTTCCAGCTGGAAAAAATTTGCCATGAGTTTCAGATGAGATTTTGGACTTGAAATTTTGAGGGATGCTGGAACAAATAAAGAGTTTGGTCCAGTTAGGGATGGAGTGAGAATTTTGCATTGTTGAGAAGGACATGAACCTTGGGGGTCAAAGGCAAAATAGCACTGTTTGGATGTGGATTTTTCTTCAAGGATTCAGGTGTTGGTGGCTTGGTCCTCAGTGTAGCAGGGTTGAGGTGATTGAGTCTAGTGAGTGATACTTGGGTCGTTGGTGGTATTGTCCTCAGAGTGAATTGATAGAGTAAGGCAGGAAGATAGATCTCCATTAGGCAGCCAGGAGAGGAGGAGAACATAATGCCAACCTTAAAGGAGAGAGCTGGTCTGAGAGACATCCTGTGTAACTTGTTGTTCCCTGTTAGTGTTAACCACAACAATGACTTCTGGGGTAGAATACGTGTTTCTCTTCCTCCCAGCTTCAATCACAGAGCCCTTTTGTAGTTACACTTGCCCTTACCCCTAGCAATGGCTGACCACAAGCAGACCCCTTCCTGAAATGCTTCCTCTTTCTAAAAGATGCTTCAAGAACAAATAGGTAAGTTCCGTCTTCTTCATTATATAAATAAGGGGTTGAAACTATGCACTTCTGATTGGCTTATTAAACTCAGAGCTTAGAGTGTGTGATTGGTCTATGCTAGCATCCCTCACACCACCCATTACCTGCACAGGGCCATCAGATACCTCTACAATCACCTAGACAGGAGACACCTGTTGGTGTCCCTCTCTTAGAGCCCCATCCCTTCAAAAGCTCTGCTTTCTTTTTTCCTATTATTCTAATAAATCCTATTACTTTATTCTGACCCTTGTGCCCATGGATTTCATTCCTCGAATTTTTGAGACAAAGAACCCAACTGCCTAGATCCAGTGTTACAATAGTACTTGGGGGACTCTGGTTTGTCTCTTGAGATGGTTGTTACAAAAACAAAAAAACTAGATCCTCTCTCACACCCTAGTTTCCTGTCTTCAATATGATTTCTCCTTTCCACAGGGGCTCCTATCCTTCTGATGATGTCCTCAGCAGACCTGTTGCCACAACCTCAAATCTCTAAAATTGTGAGATAAATAAACTCTTCATAAAACCCAACCTTGAGTATTTTGTTAAAGTAACAGGAAATGGACTGATACAACACTTTAATAGATTTAATTGTATGTTAAACTGCTTATTTCTGACATATTTTTGGAATTAATATTTATGTATTATATTTATTTTTATAGTTTACTTTTAGCCAATTATATTCATATTTTCTTAATGAAAAGGAGGTTATATGTTATTTTACTCATGACTACCAATGACTAGGTTAGTTTCTAGCAAATGCAATGACATTTTATTGACATTTTCCCAATAAACTTTTATGAACCATACAAATGATCTAACAATTCATTCTTATTTTATAGTCCAAGTTTAATTTCAACCAAATAGTTCATTCTTTGAAATATGATTATTGTAAAAATTGTGTTTTAATTCAGTTGAAATATTTAGCGCATATATAAAATATCTTTGCTTCATTTATAGACCATTGATATATGAGAATAGAATTCAGGGTGTCTTAATTAATTTGTATATTTTGTGAACATTTCTTGTGTATATTCAATTTTATAACATAAAAAGACAAGAACAAATATTTTAATAAATGATTTTTAAAAAGATAATAAATATCTTCTAAAATCTTAAAACTTACATGCTTGTAACTGTGAACACTCTTCTAAAAATGTTTTTATATTTTTAGTGTTGGGTTGAATATAAAATGCCAAGCAACTAAAGGAAGTCAATAAAATAAATTTTGTGTAATTAGATATCTGGATTTAAACATTTATTTCTCAAATGTTGATAAAAATTCAGAGTTTCAAAATATTAAAATGTAAAATATAATTATAGTTTCTGGATTTACTTTTGTCTTTTAAAATAATGAAAACTTTCCATATATTATTTACTTTAATTTGTATCCAGAAAAGAGGCTTTTTGTTTTTTCTCACTAGAAAATTGCTTCAATGACATTATCATTTTAACTTGTAAGGCTTTATATTCTCATTGAGGCATAATTAACATAAAATAGGCTGCACTTACAAAATGTATACAATTTGATGGATTTGCATGCCCTCAGGGAACTATCACAAAAAAATTAGGATAATAAATATACTTATCACTCCCAAAAGTTTCATCAAGCCCTTCTCTCCTATCCTACTTTGTTCTGTATGCTCTGAGACAAAGCAAAATGTGATTTCTGAAATTATAGATTTCTTTGAAATTCATCAAATATTATACAATTTAAAATAATGTAGTATTATTATCTATTGCTTGGTTTTGAAATGTACCCATGCCATTGTATATTATTAGTACTTGATCTGTCTTATTTTATTAAGTTGTCCCAGAACTAGTTTATCCATTCAACACTTGATATGTAGGTTGTCTTATTCCCTTAGCAGTATGTTTTGAAGAGTACAAGTTTTCAATTTCAGTGTTCATATTATCAATTCTTCTTTGTGGATGGTACTAATGTCACAAAAACACTTTCACTTATGATTCTTCCTAAAACTCTCATTAATTTAGGTTTTACTTTTTTTTCTATGATCAATTTTAAATCAATTTTGTTTTTGGTAAATGTTTTTGGGATGTGCCTATTTTCTTTTTGATTCTTTCAATTGTTGCTTCATTTTTCTTGAATCTCCATTATTAGGTGATAAATGTTTAGAATTGTATCTTCTTGATGAATCTTTATCTTTACAAAATGCTTTTCTTCATTTAAGACAGGTAATATTCTTACCTCTGATGACTACTCTGATTGATGTTAAAACAGGAATTCTAGCAGTCATTTGTTTAGTTAGTATAGCATATCAATTCCTACCTTCACTTTTAACCTGTCATTCTCTTTATATTTAAACCCTATGTATGCAACACATAACTGATTTTTTTGTTTTGTTTTATCCACCATGACAATAAAGGCTTTCAATTCCTGTTGAAGTTCTTTACTTGTAATGTGATTACTGATGAATTCAAATTAATTTTATCATTTTGCTCTTTTTAATTTTCTCCATCTGTGGTTTGGAATTGTGGGGGCACATAGAAGCGGAGAATGTCATCCGTAATCCAACAACTAATGAGAATTATGGATAAAGTTTTGTTGCAGCCACTTCCTTCCTTGAATATATGCATGGATGGGAAAAAAGTTGCTTTGGGAATACCGCTAGTAGGCTTCTATTTTTTATACAATATGTTATTGCTTAAATAACGTATTTAAGCAACATTTAGCATTTTATATTATGCTAAATTACTTTGAAATGTTACCTTAAATGAAATCATAAGATCATTCTTCTTATCAGGCATGTAATAGGCATACAATAATATATATTCTTGTACTTTTTCTTAGTTGTTTAAATCATGTCCAAGTTTTTATTATTATGAATAATTCTATTAATCTACAAAATTTTTAACTTTCACATCTACATGTTGTTTAGGATAAATTTTTAAATGCTAAATTATCTTTCAAACCTTGGAACTCTCTCCACTGTCCACATTTTCATTTATTGAAATATAAAGAAAGAAATCTGAGTTACTTTGTGAGATAAAAATAATCTCAGTGTCCACATTTGTTTCTGTTGTTCATGTTGACCATTTTTGCCTGTATTTATTGATATTTCATTTCTTTTATGAATTTTCTTTTTTGATGTGTTGACATCCAATGTGTCTCACTGATTTGACAGTATTTAAAGTATGCATTTGCTACTGTAATTTCTCACTTTTAACTTCTTTGATTTCACTCATTATATTTTTAGGTTCAAAAGTGTAAGTACTTTAGACAATGATATATATTATTCCTTTATAATTTTACCTGTAATTTCCATTATCTGGATGTAGTACAAGCCAAACAGTTTTTAACAAATCATGTTGGTTTATTTCTTTGTATTTCTAATTGTGGAAATTCATTTTGCACAGAAGACCACTTTGAAATTAATTTTAGTATTTGGTAGCAAGTAAAGAGTAAATATATGTACTCCTTTCATTCCCTTAACAGTCAATCTTCTCTTAAAAAGTCATTAGTTGCAACCTGAGTCTGCTTTTTCTTTACAAAATAAGTGAGAACATAATGATTTTTCTAGCAAATCTTAGATAAATAGTATATATATTATTTGTGATTCTATATTAATAAATAACAGAACCAGACTCTAGTTACTTTGGACTATTAGTAAAATGGACCATATATTTTATCAATTATACTGTAGTCTTTCACCATTTATAACTTATTCCTTCCTACAGTGCTTACTGTAAAAATCAATTGAAAAATTAATGAGACTTCTGACCTGACTTTAGGCTTAAGCTGAAGGCTTCATGGACAGAAATAATGAGTGCCCATTTTGAATAGTGAATTTAGCTATAAAGCTTGGAGAAAGGACTGAGGAGGTCACCACTTTGACTACAAAAGTAAAAGAGAGAGGGAGAGAGAGAAGAATCATGCCTGACTCTCACTTCCTAAGGTTTTCTGCAAGTAGAGGTTAATCGCTTGCTATCCACTTACCTGTGTCAAGAAAACAGATCAGCATTCCTGTTTTTCTGCACACTCACTTCTTAAACTTATCTTTTGTAGTTATTTACAATTTTTGAGTTCTTATAAAAGGTATGGTTTCTTGATGCCTTGCATCTGTTGCTCAACAGCAATCTGCTTGCACCACAAATCACCACAGAATTCAGGCTTTACTCTTAGTAGACGAACTATCCAAAACCATGACCTCATATTTACTTTATTTCTGAACTCCAATGTGTCATTATCTATGGCCACATCACAAACATTTTTTAAAAATCCGATATGACTGTAGACCTACAAAATTATTTCCACATCTTCCCCTCTAAACAATCTTCTTGATAATCTTCCTAGATTTATTTTGCTCAATCTCTGAAATCTCCTTTTCTATTTTCTTTCATGTCTTCCACTTACATCTGATCTTTTTATTCAGCTACATTTTGTTCTATCATGTGACTTGATCTGAGCTACATCAGTGTCCTTTTCCTCTCACGGTGCAGACAAAACCTACGCTAAACCTTATCAGTTTCTTCTGTTCCTATATGTTATAGAAATGCAGTTATGGATAGATTGGATCTTTCATAAAGGCACAGTCTCCAAGACCAGCTGAACCTTCCAATGACAATCATCAACTCCTTTATTGTTCCTTGGTCATCTGCAATGTGCAGTCTCTGTGATGATTATTCCAATCTTAATAAATCCTCATGAGTGCTATAACCAATCTCCACAATAGACAATGTACTTCCTATGATATGGAGAGGCCTAGAAATAATGACGATACCTTTTAATGTTCCACCCTATGCCCTCGGTAAAATATCAATTTGACATGCTTGCTGCTAAACATCCCCTTTTCCACCCAGATTTTCTACTCTGATTTATGTGTAACCTATGAGAGAATGGGAGTCATATTTCCATCAATGATTTCAAATACGTTGCAGTTTATATATTAGAATTAAAATATGGAAATATACATACTATGCTGCTAAAAATAATCTTCCTGCTCTGTGCTTGCCTATTCTTGAATATATATATTTTTGGCATCAGGCCATTTTGCTGCTGCAAGTATTCTGCCCTCCACACCACTTTACAACCCAGATTGTTAGCCCGCAAACTTCCTAGTCAGTCATTGATCCAGACTGTTAGCCCGCAAATCTCCTCCTCAGCAATTGGCCCAATAGTTGTTAGCCCATAAAATTCAAACTATTTAAGAGAAGCTCCCAGACCATTTTCTCTCTCTCTCCCCAAGCCCTGAGAACAGACACTCGAGTCGTCTGCCCCTGCCCTCTTACTCTTACTCTCACTCTTGCTCATTTTCTCTCTCTCTCTCTCTGTCTCTTCTCACTTTCATTTGCTCTCTCTCTCTTCTCTCTCTCACTCTTTCTCTCTCTCTCTCTCTTTCTCTCTCTCTCTTCAGGGCAGACATTGTTCGTCTGCCTAATAAAATCTCTTGTGTGAGTTCCCGAGTCTGGAGTGGTTTTCTGGGTGCTTTCATATATAGTTTAGGATACATGTGTGATGCCCACATAATTTCATCCTCATGACTGCAAAAGAAATACGGTTTGGAAGATGAAGCAAGAAAGACCTATAGATTTGGTTAGATCACTCCACAGAGTCAATCAAATGACAGCCAATATGTCATGGCCTGATCATTTTACAAAGTAAAATCTAGTGGAGACAGTGAGCTGTTTTCCTTTATTTGTCTATGGTAGGGTGATTCAAATTTTTCATAAATCATATTTAGGGTTTGTTTCTGCAAGAAAATGATGCACCTTTAGTCATTTTTGTAACTTTATTCTGTTTTTTTTTCTTCGTTTTTGCAGGTTTCAATGAAAAAATGGTAAATGAGATCCAACAGATACATTAGCTCACCAAAATCCAAACTCAGAAGTCAAGTATTTTCCTTTAACTTATATTTAATTAAATTAGAGTCTCGAAGAAATACGATTTCAGTATTACGTGAATTTGTTCAAGGAGGTCATTCGGTAATTTCGAGGATTTACCAGATATTTCAGAGTTGTACTAGGGAGAGCTTATAACTCCTATTTGGAGGACAGAAAGGGTAGTGCCCTTCACAAAGATTCAGCATCCATATTCTAGTCTCAGTTGCATCATCATCCAGCCAATATCTGAGTAATGTTGAGCTCAATTTTTTAAAAACCAAATGAGAACATTACCCAGGTTTATATCTGAAGTCTTGCTCACTTTTAATATTCTAGGACTATATTTATTTAAATGCCCTCTACATCATAGCATGCTCAATACACAAAGGACATGCAAAGAATATGGTAAACAGTTTTCCTGTACCTTGCTCAAATCCATGGTGATACCAGTTCAATTACAGGAGAATTTGATTATGCGTAATCATTTCTTTTTTGTTTCAGTTTTAAAAATTGCAAAACTCTCTGATCTTTGATGCCGCTATAATGACACAAATGCACATAAATGATTTACAATCTTCTGAATTATTTAAAGGAGCCATTTTCCTTTTTTACTTGCAAACATAAAGGCTGAAAAAATACTATACATAACACTTAAGTACCAGTAGGAAATACTTAATGTCAAATTACTGATTCAATAACCATAATTTCATTAAAAATATAAAAAACTAATTTAATTTCTTAGTATATTAATAATTTCTAAGTAATTAATATTCAAATTTCTTAATTTGATTAATACAATGTGATATTTAGAATATTTGCATAAGTCAGTGAACATAAAAGTTCTTTCTGACAATGGCGTGATCTTATACCATGCCTCAGTGAAAGATGTATTCACAGTGCAACATAGGTAAATTGATTATAATATGAAATTAAAGAATTATGGATATTTCAGATTTTACAGTGCACACAATGCTGTTTTCAAAATTATTGTTAAAATACTCATCCCTTTTTGTTTGTATCTGTGTGAAGCAATTTTCTATACACTATTAAGCTATCATGTTGCAACATATTGAATGAAGAAGCAAATATGAAACCTAGAATTTTTTTTAAAGTCACACAATAAACAAAATTGCAAAAACCTATGGCAATGTAATAAAACATAAAATAGGTAGCCTATGCTATTTACATTAACACGGATTATTTTTTATAAATTAATTTATATTTTTAATTTTTTATTGTCTAGTATAGTAAATATTAACATATGATATTCATTAGAAAAAGCTCTTGTATGCTTTAAATTTTTCAAAAACCAAAAGGGATGTTAAAGTCAACACATTTTAGAACCACTGACCATTGGTATCAAATAATATTTTATACAACACAATAAAAATTAGTTAATATGCAGAGCATAGAATAAGGAGCCTGATATATACTGAAGTATATATTATGTACATTAGATATCATTATGCATTAAGTGTAAATACAAAAAAATAAATAAATTAAAAGTTTAAATGGAATGCATAAAACATTAAAATTTGCTATCCTTGCTTAATAGGACCATAAATAATTTCTTAAGATTCAATTTTGTTTACACAGATGGTCCCCAACTTTTGATGGTTTGACACATTTTTTCCATTTTAGAGTTATGTGAAAACAGTGCATATTCAGTTGAAACTTTCAAATTTTGATCATTTCTCAGACTAGTAATATGTGGCATGATATTTTTATGATACTAGGGAGTGGCAGTGCTCTGCAGCTCCCAGTTAGTCTTAGGATCATCATAATCAATTGATATTTTACAGTAGACTGTACTCAGTAAATTACATGGAATTCAACACTTTATTATAAAATAAGCTTTGCATTGGAGAGTTTATGTTAGAGTTCCAAACACATTTAAGATTGGCTAGATAAAGTTATGATATTCAGATACTATTAAATACTGTTTTAAATTATAATACTTTTCACTTATGATGTGGTAGGAGAAATTGTTTTCAACATTTCTTTTTATAATATAAAAATAGCCCTCCCAGTGTAAACAACTATGTAGTTAATCAAATACACAATGTAACTTTTTAGACTAAGTACAACAGGAAAGGACAATAAGGTCCCTTGGATAAGGTAGTCTCATGAGTTGAATTCAAAGTTTGTCAAGACCTCTTTCTTCAGGTGCAGGGAACTATGTCTGAGTAGAGCACTCTGGTCCCACTGAGGTGAGAGAAGTTATCAGAACCAAGGCAGGTAAAAAGCATGGTCCCTGTAGAGCAGAGAGTTATAAGGGAAGAACATGGTATAAAAAGGAACCTGAAAAATCTATTCAGCAGGTTCCAGCAAATCAATAGCAATGATCTGAGTTGTGTATGCCCAGCATGAGACCAGCTAAAGCTTGTCAGATAGCTGCTGCTGTGTGTTTGAGAGTGGGACAAAAATTCTAGAGGTTGAGCTGTCGTGGGGAAAGAGCAGCACCAGGACACTTCATCATCCATATTTCTTCAGAATAGAGAAGTACTGTCACAGTCACAAAATATCTTTGACAATCCACTGAGACACAGTGTTTAGTGTTAGGAATATGAACCATACCTTAGAGTAAAGCATAAAGTATCACATTCTAACAAAACCTAAAGTTGACCAGTTCCACAACGGAAATAAGACATCATATACTGTATCCTGTCAAACTCAAAAAAGCATAATAATACTTTGCTATTGTGGGATCTTCACCAACCAAGCATAACACTAAGTCTATAAACTTCTAATGTAATTAGCCAATAATGTGACCATGCAATAAAACAAAAAATAAGAATGTCCAGGGTTCAATCACACAATTTAATGTCTCTATATTATATTAGTCATAATTTTCTCACATACATTCACAAATCACTATGTATTGAAAGTGACCAGAAATTATGAAACCCAAGGATAAAAAAACAAAAGTAGGTTTCTTTTATGATCCAAAATAAGACAACATTATCATTTTTACCACTTTTTTCAACACAGCATTGGGGGGTCCTAGACAGAAAAATTAGGCATAAAAAAGTAATAAAAAACACCCAAATTTGAAAGGAATAAGTCAGAATGTCTTCATATGACCTGATCTTATGTATAGGAAACCACAAAATCTCCACCAGAAACTAGTAGAAATAATTTATCAGTAACATTGCTGAATTAAAAATCTACATGCAAGATCAGTAGCATTGCTATACACTAACATTGAATTATCTGAAAAAATGTTTAAGAAAATAAAACAAATTATAACAACTGTGAAAAGTTACCCAGTAGTAAACTTAGACAAGGATTTGAAATATGTCCACAATGAAAACTGAAAAACTGATTAAGGAAACTGAAGAGGACAAAAATGAATGGGAGGTTATCTTATATTTAAGCACTGGAAAAATTACTATTGTTAAGATTTCTTCAAGCAATGTACAAAGTCAATGCAATCCCTGTGAAAATACAAATGCAAGTCTTTGCAGAAATAGGAAAAACAGTCATTGATCCATATGTAACCAGAGAGACCCCACACAGCCAAAGCAAATCTTGAGCAAAATGATCAAACCTGAAAGCATCACACCACCTGACTTCAAAATATACTAAAAAGATTAGTAATCAAAACAACACAATACTGGCATAAAAATAGATACATGGATCAATAGTAAATAAAAAGGCCAGAAATAAATCCACCCATCTACAACCAAGTGATCTTCAAATAAAAGTACAAAGAACTCACATAGACAAAGGGACAATCTCTTCAATAAATGGTGCTGGGAAAATTTGATATTCACATGCATAAAATGAAACGAGCTTACTTGTTTACAATATAAAAATTAACTCAAAATGAGTTATAGGTTTAAGTGTAAGACAAGACTATGAAGCTACTAGAAGAATACCTATGGGAAATGCTCCATGACATTATTGCAGGCAAAGGTTATTTGGATACGAAGTTCAAAAGCTCAGGCCACAAAAGCAAAAATTGACGAGATGATACCAAACTAAAATGTTTCTCTGCAGCAAAGCAAAGAATCACCAGAGTGAACAGATAATCCATAGAATGAGTGAAAATATGTGCAAACTGCACATTGATAAGGTATTAATATTCAGATTACATAAGATATTACTAAAGTTCAATAGCAAACAAAACAAAAGAAGAAACATGAAATCAAACAACACTATTCAAGATTTAAAATAGACCTAAATTAGACATTTCTCAAAAGGGAACATGCAAATGGCCAGCAAGTATGTGAACAAACACTCAACAATGCTAAGCATAAGGAAAACGCAAATCAAACCAAAATGATGTTATCACCTCACTCCAGTTAGAATAGAGACTATTAAATAGACAAAAAGAAAGAAAAGTACAGGTGAGGATGTGCAGAAAAGGGAACTTCTACACTGTTGATGGGAATGTAAATATACAACTATTATGAAAAAACGTAATGGAGGTTCATATTAAAAACTGAACTTCCATTTATTTCAGAAATCCTATCACTGGGTATGCATTCAAAGGGAAAAAAAAGGTACATTTAAGTGACATTTGCATTCCCACATTTACTGCAGCATTGTTCATCATAGCCAAGATATGGAATCAAACTAAGTGTCTATCCATGAATGAATGACAAAGAAAATGTGGCATATAACATAATAGAATACTATTTAGCCATAAAATGAAATTTTGCCATCTTCAGAATCATGGGAAGAACTTGGATGATATTATGTTAAGAGAAACCAATCCAGTAAAGGAAAATACACACTCTATGGGCTCACTCATGTGCAATATAAAACGTTGATTACCATATCTGCTGTGACTAAAAGACCTGAGCAGAACAATTGTAGAGGAGAAAAAGTTTATTTGAGAGCTCACAGTTTCAGAGATCTTAGTCCATAGAAGGCTGGCTCCACCTCGAGGTGAGAATGAACATCATGCTGGAGAGTGTGGCAGCGGGAAGCAGCTTACCTGGTGATCAGGAAGCAGAAGGAGAGACTCCAGTCTCCAGATACAAATACATACCCCAAAGCCATGCCCCCCACTGAATCACTTCCTCCAGCAACACCCCACTTGCCTCCAGTTACCACTCAGTTAATTGCATCAGACATCAATCTGCTCATTAGGTTAAGGATATAACCCAATCATTTCTCCTCCAAACCTTCTTGCATTGTCTTGCAGGGGCGCTTTTGGGGAATGCCACATCTAAATCATAACAATGCCAGAGACTAAAGATAGACTGGGGAAGGAAAGATGAGGAAAGCTTAGTCAAGATGTATGAAATTACAGTTAGAACAAAGGATAAATTCTGGTGCTTTACTGCACAGCAGTGTGACTATATATATAACAATAAGGTGTCATATATCTAAACTATCTACAAGAGAAGATTTTGAATGTTCCCACCACAAAATAATATTAATGTTTAAGATAGATGTACCAATTATGCTGATTTTATCAGTATGCAACATATAGTTGTATCAAAATGTCACATTATATTCCATTAATATGGGTAAATACTAAATATAAACTAAAAAAGATTAAGGAATTTAATAGTAATAAAGATGTTTTTAATGGATCCATATGATAATTTCAGCATAGAGTTAGAAATTCCCAATATTATAATCAAATTCTAGACTCTTAAATGTCTAGAATGGAAACATTCCATGACAGA
>JAJEJO010003447.1:116105-147932 GCA_020662805.1 Glaucomys volans | reverse complement strand
CCAGATGTTTGAGAGGTGCTTGATCAAGTGGTGAACCAAGATAGCCGCTATCTCACAACCTCCAGGTTGGGAATGATCAATGTTTCTGGGCAGAGGCAACCAGGAGATGCTGCACTGTGTCCCTGGAGTCGCAGCACCAGGGCAGAGGCAACCAGGAGATGCTGCACTGTGTCCCTGGAGTCGCAGACGAGAGAGCAGATTCAGGCTATGAATAATCAGCTAATAGAGCAATTTCAGGAAGCAAAAGCACTGTGTCCCTGAGAAAGGGGTGGGCTTAGGTCCGAGGGCTCAGAGAGGTCAAAATGAAGTCTCTCCACCAGGGAAGCTGTAGAATGGCGCTGACCGGGCCCAAATTCCCCGCTGGGGCCGGCAAGCAGTTCCGCTTCCGGGTAAATCTCAGCTGAAGCCGCAGCGCTGAAGCCGCAGCAATGTGTCCCCAGGGAAAGGGGTGGGCTTAGGTCCGAGGGCTCAGAGAGGTCAAAATGGAGTCTCTCCGCCGGGGAAGCTGTAGAATGAATGAATATATATTTATTAAGGTAAAATATTTGAAGAAATAATGTTCATAGGTCTTCCAAAGTTGATGACAAACACCAATGGAGTAATCCAATAAACTTAACAACCCAAATACGATAAAAATAAAATGAATCAGATCTAGGCAAATAAAATACAAATTTTTGGCAATTAAAGGAAAAAAACTTCCTTGTAGCCAGAGTGTGTAGAGGGAAAATTATATACAAAGGAACAAGTATGAGAATGATCACTGTCTTCTCATCAGAAAGAATGGAAGATTGAAAACAATGCAAATGTATAAAATATTTTGTAGTGGGGGTCAAACAAAGAATCTATAGACAATTATATCCAGAGGATGGAGGATTTTTCACCAGAAGAACTTCCAATGAGAAAGATGTTAGGTGGAACTGAAATCTAAAGGAAAGAATAAGGAATGTAACACATAGGTAAGTGTAAGTGTCAACATATAAAAAAATCTATTTGCTTTTTATAATTCAGTTATAAAAACATTTTAAACAAAAGCAAAAAACATTTCACAACGGATTAGATGTTCAAAAATAAAAGAAATAACAAAACTTGCTGAAAGGGTCTGAAGTCAGATAATGCAATTATACTCTATTTCTGATGCATTGTGATGTGGGATGTAGGAAAAAGATGAAGGAAATATATATTTTAAAGCCTTCTGGATAAAATATGAGAGGATATAATACCCTAAACATAGTCTAATAATTTAAGATTATATGTTGCTAACTCTTTGCATTGATCTGAAAACGCAATAAGATTCAATTGAATAAATAAGATGGCATTCTAATTACCAGTGAGATCTCTAGAGTGATCCCTTGCTAGTATGTCTGTTATTTATTTATTTTTAGTTTTTTTTTATTTAGTATGTTTCAGTTTATATAGCTCCAATTATTCTGTGTTCCTATTTTTTCTTCTATAGTGCCCAAGTTCCTTTTTGCAAGTAAGCTTACAGTTCACTAGAATGATGTGCATTTCTTAGTATTGGGGTTTGTCTGCAATGACCTAAACTCCCTGTGTCCACAGCCTTCCAGGTGGGCCACATTGCTTCACATCCATTTGCCTGGGGGAGCAAGAAGAATTGACTCCAACATGAGAGTCATGTTTTTGTTGTGCCATGATTAATAAAATCCTGTATATCTGACCCTGGAGTTCAAATTTTCTGAAACCACTCATGTACATTGAGGCAGGCATTTAACCTACAAGTAAGGTATGTTCTCATATCTTTCAGATTCTTAACAGAGTTTTTCAGGGTGTTTTTTTGTTTGAATATTTAAATATATTGGCAGTAGCTGCTGTAAAATCTTTACTGTCTGATCCCCACATCTCTGTCAATCTCTGTCTCTTGTATTGATTTTTTTCTTCCCAGTTGTAGGTTACAACATCCTATCTGGAATATGTGATATTTTTGTGGTGAATATTGTACAACTTATCATAGTTCAGAATCCTATCTTGTGGTCTTCTTCAAGTATATATTCAGGGCTTTTCTTTTTCCAAGTGCAAAGCTAATTTATTATGGATCACCTTGATCTCCTCACATTTTGTTTTAGTCTCTACTCTTAAAATGGTGACCCTCTGGAGTCTTATTTAAATTTTGATCAGATCAGAAAGGCTTCTCTGCTCTGACTTGCCAGACTCTAATGTCTTGGCACCATGCAATTTCAAGAACCACCACCCAGCCGTCAAAAGTCTTTGTAGCTCTTTCCTGCATAGGCTGGCATAATCTGACCCTAAGTATTCTAATTTAACATTGGATATATACTCATAAGCATAATAATACTAATTACTGATGTCCTTTCTTCGTCTTCTTTTTCAGCATTCTGTACACTGGCTAGCTCGACAAATCAGAATCTTGTGAGCTGCCCCAACCTGCTCTGTCAGTTTCCTCTACTTAACAAGACTGTTGTTAACTATCCCGGCTCCCCTTATCTGTCCTCTAATGTGTACTTGACTTTTATTACAGCCCTGAATTATATATTGCACAAATTATAAAAATTATTCCTATTTATCTCTCATTCATATTTGTGTTTGATGTGTACTAACATTTAATCATTTCTAAATTACTTCTGAAGTGTTTAAATATTTCCATTGTAAAATCACACAATATTTTCTGTTAAATAAAAATATTTTATTTTCAAATTTCTGATTATTGAGGTTGATTTATTTTGGAACATCCATTCAAAAATTTGTAAATTTCCCAATGATGGTTTGATTGAAGTTAAAGAGGACCTCTAGTTTAATTAACACATAGTTGTATAAAAACATATCTGTTCATGTCATATTAAATTAATATAGAAATTTGCTCAAAAACTTCCATGCGTTACTTTTAATAACATACCATTGTTATTTCTACTTCTTTCAGAGCTATTTTGAAACAATAATAATAGCTTATAGATGAAGAATATGATATTTAGCTATTAGAGTGAGTTTTTAATACTGGGTAGTTCTCATAAACATTCTATTTTCATCACAGAGAGATAAGAATACAAACAATTTTAATTATAAAAATGAGAGTATTCTATAAAATATTAATGGAAAAATAAAGGAAAACCACTGCAAAAACATTCCTTTGCTGTGTTACCCAATCGAGAGATTTTTTACTGGGACAAATGGCTGACATAAAAACCGTTTTGTGTGGTAATATTCAGTATAAGTTATTTATACAAAGTCATATGGATAGAAATGATGCCAAGAATGATATCATTTTATCTCTGTTGATAATACTGTGATTTAATGTACTAGAGAAGAACATGCATTGTTCTTTTCTTCTGAAATTATTTAGGACCAACTATACAAAATGACTTTGTAAATTATTTTATGTGAACAATTTCCAAAAGGAATGATTTACTCACTGACCCCAAAGTTGAAATTAGGGTAAAGTAATATATGTGAGATGTTAAATACATACCATTTATTTATAAGTATATCAGCTAATATTGCCATAAAATAAAAAGGCACACACAAATTACTGGGCATAGCAATAGGCAAGACTACAAGTGTTTGCAACTGTACAGAGAATTTCACTAAATTCTTACCATATAAATTAAAATATTGAATATATATTTAAAATTATATATATATATGTATATAATTTGTTGTTATATATATATTTGTTGTTAACAAAACCCACAATGAAGAGAAAGAACAATGGAAGGAACCCGCCAAGTAAGTGGTGCACCAATCCAGAGGGTGGTTAAAAGGCAGGGATTGTGGATCTTACCAATGTGCCCTTTGAGACTCAAGTGTTAAAATTTTGTATTGAGTAAGTGGAGGCACAAAATTAGAAGAGTGTAATTATTAAGTTTTAAAGAAACTTCAAGGTCAGTAAGAATTGAAGTATTCAGACCTAATGGCAATAACCATAATAATAACGGCTAATATTTTTAAGCATACATGGGGGTGACATTTTGAAAATAGGAGCGATTTTTATTTTTAGTTTTTTCTTCAAGCACATTTGGATTATTAGTAGTAATAGATCCACATTTTAACTCTTGAGGTTCAGTTTTTGTCTTTTTTGCTTGTGTAATTATAGAGTGGTATCATGAACAAATGCTCATTGTCTTTTAATCTACGTAAGATAGTGAACATGATCTTTAGAATTCTCTTTAAAACACTGCAATTGGTCTCTCCAGGACATTTTTCTTAGCAGGCTTTTAGAACATAACAGCTGTCTTGGCTCTGGAGGAGGAAACACATGATTGAAAGTCAAAAGGAAGTAGGAGCATTTCTTTTTCTTCATCAGTTTAGTGCTCTCCCTAAAGCAGAGATAGGGTGTAGCTAAACAGCAATCTGCATCTCACCAGGGCCCTTGTGGTCAGCTGTATGAACTAATTATTTCAAGAACATTTGGCTTATTTTTCTTGTGCCTTCTCATTTTAACGAATGGACATTCATTCTTTAAAATAACTGTATAATGGAAAGGTAATTGGCTAAAATTTCTTTTGTTTGCCTACGCGTGAACATTGATAGGAAAAAGTAGTTCTTGTTTTTCTTTTTAGAAGTTTTCACTTATTTTTTCTGGATTATGAAACTGTAAAATGGATTGAATTATGAATGCACTCTAAAATACTTGTGTTTATATGTGAATACATGTATTTTCCAAAAGGCTAAGCCAAAATACATGTAAATACCATCCTTTTTAATCTGAATTTTTCTGTGTGTGTATTTATATAAATTTCATATAAATATGAAAGGGCAGTCAACATCCAGTAAACTAGTTGTACATTATTTTCTGTATTTGCACCAAGAATGAACATTACATTTAAAATTTTAATTTAATTTCTCTTCTTATTAATGACTTAATTGCTGCATTTAAATTTTGAAATATATATTATAGTTTCTTGAAATCTATGTAAAAGAGTTGAATTTTAAAAAGTGGTATTAGAATAAGTAATGTTGACAAATTATTTTTCTTAATTACTCTTCTTTCAGGATTTTTCAAATTGGTTTTTCTTTGATGTTTACTTTGTTTTGTGCTGATTTCCCATCTATGCTTTTCTCTCTTTAAAACTTTACTTGCTTTAATACTTTGATGATTATGTAATTGAATTTAGATGTCATGGCTATATAAAATGAAATGTCATTCAGCTTCATCATGCATGTACCTATATACCTATATAAATGTATGTAAGGAAATATTTGATTTTTATAAACCTGAATTCTTCCTTTGATCTGTAGTGAATTTGATTTCTCTGAGTAATATTTACTTGAGTGTTTTATGATATGCAATTTTCAGATCGCTAAAGCTTAAATAATATATGAATGTGCCTCCACATATTGGACTAGAAATTGAGAAATTCTTGCCTTAAATAACCCATTGGTTTAACTAATCATAATAGCCATAGATCTGTCAAGTCACTGTTTTAATCTGGATCATTTAGGCACAAAAATGTGGATTCTTTATGGAAGCATAGAATATTAAATTCATTTCTTCTCTGCTACTAATCATTAACAATGATTGATTATTTGCCCTGCAGATTAATGAAAATCAAATTGCAGGGTGAATGTAACACTGTACTGAATTTATGCAAGTGCATGTATGAAAGGAAATCATTCCAGTAGATTTCAGCTGTTTTATCTACAATTGAGAGGGTGGGGTGGAAAGTGCCAAATACAAATGTTAGATGAAAGTGTCATATCTGATGTGCTGTGATTATATTGTGCCATTAGGGTATGTGCAAACAACTTTGAAGGGAATTGGAAGGCCATATGATATGACAGACAAGGGGCCCTAATGCATTCCCTTGATCTTTCCAGATCTTTTAGTAATAACTGAAAATGAAAAACTTGTTATTAATTAAGATCTGAAGTAATAATCAAGACAGAAGAAACGAAAAGCTTTTTGATGTTTAACTGAAAAGTCTACCAAGTAGCAAGGCAAGATTCTACAGATTAAGCACACAGCTACACTAAATCAACAATTCTCTTTGTTAAAACACCTTTACTTTTGTGAGACCTTTTGTTATAGCTTATCAAAAACTCTCTGATGTGAAAATTTTTGAATAAATAATTACTTTGCAGATTTTACACTTCTAATTTATTTAGGTGACTTTGTCAGAGATGGAGGGGCTCTGAATTTGTACCAAGTAATCCTCCAGTTAATTGGTAGAAAACAGTATCTTCATTAGGGTTTTTCCCCAGTTCTTTTTAACCCAAAGCAATATCAAGGCATCTATTCTTCTCCAACAAATTGAAGATCATGATAGTAGTAATTAAGTTTCTGATCCCACTTCCTTCTTGGCTTATTTAAGGCTTATTTATTCTGACGTATTTACTAAAAATTCTTCTCTCTTTTAGTTCACTAATTACCAAGGACAGCTAGGCTTGCAGAGCTTACTGTGATTGAAAGATTGTGTTCAGTGGCAAGAAACAAACCGGGCAAGAAAGAGCTGAATTTTGATGTACTAGGCATTGTTTAGTTCAGTTCTCTGGGGCTTCCAGCAAATCCTCCTTGTTCTGAGCTGTTGTAAAGATTAACCTTCTAGAAACAAGAGAGAGAAGGAAGAAAATTTCACTTCTGGTGTTTTGCCTTCCAGACCAAAAATGATTGACACTTTTATAGGCATCTGCCTGTGTTTGATTATGTGTCTTGTAAGTTACTGGTTTGAACTAAGCCTCCCTGATCAGATAGATTCATGTTATTGATTATATTTGAAATATATCAGTGAGACCTATGCATTAGTTCATGTGGAAAGGGATAAAAGAAATAATTTCACTAATACAAATACAGTAAAAGAAATAAAAACATAAAATAGATCCATGCATCATTTTGAGGAACAGAATGGAACTGTCTAACATAAAACTGAAGGGCACACAGAAAATATTTCTATATTTCCATAGTTATATTATTATTCTCAAGATCGAGTTACCTGTTTGGAAAACTAAACAACAAATACCTAAAGTTGAAAAATCAAGAAAAAGAACCTTGAGCATATTATCTAGAGTTATATGCATAATAACCAAAATAGATAAAACCATGTATATGTAAAAGTTGGTTGAGGATAATAGGACTTATATGTCATTGAATTGTATATGTTCTTTACCAGATTATCTTAATTACTATAGCTTCGTAAGTCTTTAAATGAACTATTATGAGTCCTTCTAGTTTGTTATTTTCTTGATATTGATTGTTCAAGTTTGTTTATCTTTCCATATAAACATTAGAATCAGTGTATTGATATTTCTAAAATAGCTTGCTGAGATTTTGTTTGGAATTACATTAGATCTATGCATCAAGTTGAGAGGAACTGACAGCTTGACAATAATGGGTCTTCCAAATTATGGATACATAATAACTCTACCTTTATTTAGACATTCTTTTAGTCCTTTCATCAGAGTTTTATAATTTTACACATCTAGACCCTATATGTATTTTGTTGTGCCTGTTTGTTGGTACTATAGTAAATGGCACTGTAATTTTTTTAAATTTCAAATTCTAAGTCAAATTGTATATTGCTAGTATAAAGGAATACAGTTTATTCTTATGCACTAATCTGCATTCTGAAACGTTGCTATATTCACTGGCAACCTTCTGACTGTTTCAGATCTACATAGACAATCATGTTATCTGCAAACAGAGATGACATTATACTTCCTTATCAGTTTGTATACTTTGTATTTCCTTGTGATAAAATTATTTTTATTTTAAATTTTTAAGTGTTTTTATTAGGGCATTATATTTACACCTAATGATGGGCTTCATTTTTACATATTCTTAAATGTATATAACATAATTTGCTACATTTTAACCCCCAGAGCTTGCCCTTTCCTTCCCTCCTGCACTGCCCTGATGCCTTCCTTGACTCTACTTGTTTTCCTTTTATTTACTTATTCATTTATTTTAATTAGTGCATTTTAGTAGATGGATGAAAATGGAATTCATTGCTATAGATGTGCACTTGTACATAGTGTAATATGATGAATTAGCATAATTTGGTAAATTTTGCTCTGTAGTTCCTTTGCTCTCCCATCCTTTCTTTCTCTCCCTTGATCACCTTCCTCTACTCCATTGTTCACCCTTCTATTTTCATGCAATCCCCCTTTTTTGTTCCTATTTCTCTATAGTTTTCACATATCAGAGAAAACATTCAATCCTGACTTTCTGGGTCTGGCTTGCATGACATTCTCCAGTTCCACCCATTTACCAGTAAATGATATAATTTCTTTCTTCTTTCTAGCTGGTAAAACTTTATTGTGTCACATTTTCTTTATCCATTCATCTGTTGACGGGGTCTGGGCTGGTTCAATAACTAGACTATTGTCAGTTACACTGTTATGAACATTGATGTGACTGTATAGCTATAGCATGCTGATAGATCTTTTGGATAAAACTAAGGAGTTGGATAGCTGGGTAATAGGGTGGTTACATCCCTTTTTTTTGAGGAATCTCCATATTGCTTTTTAGATTGGTTGTAGTAATGTACAGTACCACCGACAATGTAGGAGTGTATGTTTTCCATGACATCCTTGACAGCTTTTATTATTATTTGTATTCTTGATAATTGCCACTCTGACTGGAGTGTGCTGAACTCAATGAAATCCCAATGTGGTTTTGATTTGCATTTCTCTGATTACTAGAGATGTTGAATACATTTTTAACATATTTTTTGGCCTTTTTTTTTTTTTTTTTTTTGGTACCAGGGATTTATCTCAGGGGCATTTAACCTCTGAGCCACACCCCAGACATTTTTATATTTTATTTTTGAGATAGGGTCTTACTAAGTTGCTTAGGGCATTGCTAAATTTCAAAGGCTGGCTTTGAACTCTTGATTCTCCTGCCTCAGCCTCCCTAGCTACTGGGATTACAGGCATGCATCACTTCACCAGGTCCATTTGTATTTCTTTTGAGATATTTCTATTTAGGTTTCTTGCCCATTTTTTAATTGAATTTTTTGCTTGGTGTTAAGTTTTTTAAGTTTTTTGAATTCTTTACTTAATCTTATTATAATTCTTCTGTATGAACTGCAGGTGGCAAATATCTTCTTCCATTTTGTATACTCTCTTTTTATGTTGTTGTTTCCTTTGTTTTGTAAAAGTTGTTTTCATTTGATGCCATTTCACTTGCTGATGCTTAGCTTACGGATTCTTGACTTTCTTTCTTGAGCTTTAGGATTCAAGCTAAGGAAATTGATGCCTGAACCAGTATGTTGGAGTATGAAGCCTGTATTTTCTTCTAAAAGTTACACAGTTTATGGTCTAATTCCTAGGTATTTGATCCACTTTGAATTACATTTTGTGCATGATGAGAGATAAGGATCAAGTTTTATTTTTCTTTACACGAATATAAAGTTTTCCCAGCAACATTTGCTAAAACAACTATCTTTTCTCTAATATATGTTTTTGGAAATTTGGCAACTTTGTTGTTTATCAGATGACTGTATCTATGTGGTTTGTTTCTGAGTCTTCTATTCCTTTCTATCGGTTTTCATGTCTGTTTTTGTACCAGTACCTTGCTGTCTTTTTTAGTATAGCTGTGTGTTATAATTTGAGGTCCAATATTGTGTTGTTTCATCATTGCTCTTCTTGCTGGGGATTGTTTTGACTATTCTGGGTCTCTTTTTCTTTCAAAGAAATTTTATATGTGTGTGTGTGTGTGTGTGTGTGTGTGTGTGTGTGTTCTAGTTCTATGAAAAATGTCATTGGTATTTTGATAAGTATTGCACTACTATAACACTTTTAGTAGTATGGCCATTTTGACCATATGAATTCTGCCCATCCAAGAACATGGGAGTCTTTCCAACTTCTGAAGTCTTCTTCAATTTCTTCAGTGTTCTGTAGTTTTTATTTTACAGGTCTTTTACCTCCTTAGTTAGACTTATTCCCAGATATTTTATTTTTGCAAGTTTGGTTCAACACAAGCAAATCAATATATGCTATTCACTACATAAGTAGAGTTAAGGACAAGAGTCACATGATTTTCTCAGTAAATGCAGAAAAAGCATTTGACAAAGTTCAGCACATGTGCATGGTTAAAACACCAGAGAAACCAGAAATGCAAGAAACTTACCCCAACATGGTAAAGGCTAGATACAATGCAAGGCCAACATCATACTGAACACAGAGAAACTGAAAATGTTTTCTCTAAAATCAGAAACAAGATAAGGATATTCACTGTCAACACTTCTATTCAACACAGTACACTAGACTGTAGCCAGATAAATCAGGCAAGAGAAGGAAATTAAAGGGAATCAAATAGAAAAAAAAGAAGTCAAACTATATGCTTGATGATGACATCAAAAAGGTCCCAAAAAACTTCACCAGAAGACTTTTAGAGTAGATAAATAAATTTAGCAAATTTGCAGTATGTGAATCAACATATATGTCAATCACTTTCCTTTACACCAAAACTGAATATGCTAGAAAAGAAATCAGAAAAACTGTCCCATTTATAATAACTTGAAATCCCAATGCAACTTTTTATATTTCACATCTAGGACAACATGAACATCACATTGAAGGTCCCAGTTCACTAAAAATGTATGCTTTATTTCAGTAATACAACACAAAAATAAAGTAGAATAAAATTTAGGGGTAGTTTAAAATATTTTTCTATTTTTTTATTTTAATTTTTTAAAATAATAAATTAATTAATTATGGTTATATTTATGAAATAAAATTGATATTATGCTTTGAGTTATAGTATGACATTGCTCTACTACAAAATTTTAGAAGAGGTTAAATATACCTTAAGAAGAAATAGATTATGTAACGTGTGGGAAAGAGAAAAATCATTAAAAAAATGATTCGTTGGTCTTTCTATGTTGCTTCAGTTTGTCCGCATGTCATGGGGAAGTGCACATTCTAGCCTTAATTTCTTCTATCATCTATTTGTGTGAATTTCAGCAATGGATCTTGACCTCAGTTTCTTCATTTATTAAATGAATGAGTTTCATAAGACTTTTTTCTATAATTCACCAGGTTATTTTAATATAAAAGAACCATTACTGACAAAACAGATTCATTTTCAAAATCAATTATCCATTCAACAAATATTTATTGATTTTCACTTCTGAGTCAACATGTGCACCTTGAAGTGAAGCTCTTTATTTACTTATCATATATACCTTTTATTACATGGAAATAGTACACGAAGAAATAAAATAAAATTTACAGGGGCAGTTTGCAAGATTTTTTTCATTTTTCATTTTTTAAAATTTTAAATTCACAATTTTAGCACCTCCCCAAAAGAAAGTGCTTCTTCAAATATCAGCAATATTGAATCTTTCTTTTATTTTCTACATCCCTTGACCATTCATATGTCCTCTTTTGAAAAGTAACTATTCTATCTATACAGGTGCAGTATTTTTTTAAAAATTTGGTTATTTATTCTTTCTATGAAGTTTCTTGAATTCCATATATATTTTGGAAATTAACTTCTTTCTAGATGAATGTCTTTCATATATTTTCTCCCAATCTTTAGACTGTCTCTTCACTCTATTGTTTTATCTATTGTTCCAAATCTTTTCAGATTGATATAATTATACACTTGTCCATATATTTGCTTTTTCTGTCTTCACTTTGGTGTCAACACTGAAAAATCACTGCCTCGGCCCATCTCACATAGTTCTTCTATTATTTTTTTTTCCTAGTAGTTTCAGAATTTTGGGACTTCTGTTTAAGTATTTGATCTATTTTTAATTGAATTTTCTATATGACATGAAATAGAAGTCCTATTTATTTTTCTGAAAACGGATATCAAGCTTTTCAACACCACTTATTTATGATTCTCATAAAAATTTATGATTCTAATAAATGAGTATATTTTCTCTTGTGTATCTTGGTACTTCTGCCATGTAACAATTGAATGTATATTTGTGAATTCATTTCTGGGCTCTTCATTTTGTTACATTGGTGAATGATTTTAACTATGTTAGCACCATGTTTTAATTACTGCCACTTTGTGGTATAGTTTGTAGTCAGTTTATGTGATTCCTCCAGTTTTGTTCTTTTTGTTCACGACTGCATTGACTACTCAGGAACTTTTGTTTTCTCATACTAATTTTAGGGTTGTATAATCCATTACTATGAAAAATAGCATTAGAATTCTAATAGGAAGTACATTGAATTGGTAGATAACTTTGAGTATTCTGGACGTTTTAGCAATACTAATTCTTCTAATCCATGAACATATACTTTTATGTCTTTTTCAATTTCTTTCTTTAATATTTTATGCTTTTTAATACACAGGTATTTTACCTCCTTGGTTTAATTTGTTTCTAAGTATTTTTTAGTTAAGATAAGTGGAATTTTTCTTTTGATTACTTTGAAAAGTTTATTGTTAGTGTTTAAATATGCTACTGATTTTTTTTTTTTTTTTTTTTTTTTTTTGGCAGTTCTGGGAACTGAACGCAGGGCCTTGTGCTTGACAGGCAAGTACTCTACCAACTGAGCTATATCCCCAGCCCTATACTACCGATTCTTGTATGTGAATTTTGTATCCATCAACTTCAAAATATTTGCTTATAAGTTCTAACAGTTTGGTAGAAAATATTCAGGGATATATTTTTTAGCAATCAGTGGCATTTAACTTCTTCCTTTCTTATTTTAATGTCTTTTATTTCTCTTGCCTAAATGCTCTGACTAGAATTTCCAGCACAATGTGGAATGTAGTGGCAAGAGTAGATGTGCTTATCTTGCTGTGGTCTAAGAAATGATTTTTAAAAATAACAAAAATCACCTAGATGTAATTATGATTGAGAGAAGGGGTGGATAGTGGTGATAAATTAAGTAAAGTCACTCTTGCAATAGAGTGTGCAAGTGGACTGGAGCCTGAATGACAAGAAAATTCCAGCCAGCCCGACGAAGTAAGATCATCCCTGACAGAAATACAGACATGTCACCAAGAGTAAAGATTCCCATTAGTAATGTGAAGTATGTATATATATATATAAATATATATAGATTATATATATTTATAATGTACAAGCCATAATAAGATTTGGTTTAATCCAGGTACCATGGAAATCTGTTGAAGAAGAGAAAAACAACTAAGCTTTTACAATCTGGGCAAGAAATGAAAGCAGCGGGAACTTGGAAGGAGAAAAAGAGACATCAAAAAAGAACGATGCCAACATCTATTTTAGAATTAGAGGACCGTTGTTTTCAATGTGAGTGCTAAGAGGTTATAAATGACTTCTAAGACTTTGCCTTGAGCAGTTTCATAAATTGCTGTGGTGTTTAGTATGATATGAAGCCAGGAAGAAGCCAGGAAGAGTAAGTTCAGGAGAAAAAAAAAAAAAAAACAAACTTCTATTTGTGTTCCTTTAGTTTTGCGATTCCTTTTAAAAAACAAGAGCTGTGATGAAAATTGCAAAGACATTGGCAGCTGCAAAGCTAGGTGAGAACACCTAGGGAGAGAGCATCAGTGAGCAATGAAGGAGAGGAGATTGAATCCAAATGTGAGGATCCCTACTGCAAAGACCTTTGAAATAAACATGGGAAAGAAAACACATTGCAAGAGCTCCATTGGGGAGAAGTGAAATATAGGGCAGAGATGGTAATTATGCATGAACACAGCTTAGATATCTGTGAAAATAATGCAGAAATCAGAACTGAAAGAACTAAAATAATTTACTGACCAAATATGATGAGTTAAAAACTGTTTCCAAACTGGAAAAAATTTATTCAAGTTAAAATTAAAGTGACATACAACCGACTTCAAAAAATAAAAGAAATCCAGGCGAGATGAAATAAAAAAGATTTACAAAAGCAGCCTTAAAGACATAGCTTTTAGGCTGACCTAGATTCCCACCACACATGACTTTTTTGCCTGTTAAAATGAGTAAGAAGGCAGAGGAGGAAGCCCTGTATCTTAAGAGAAAGAAGCATGTGGCCATTTATGGAGAATTATTCCACTTTTGTGGAAAGGACATTAACAGTAAGAACTCTGTGTTACTTGTACTAAGCTTAAAACAATAACGTCATTTCCTTAAAACAATATAAGACCTCCTGTTGTTTTCTATTCATGGCCATTCATTCATATAAATGAAATTCTGCTTCTTAATTATAAATGTACAAGTTTGGGATGTATAGTTCAAGTAATTCACTGAAACACCTTAATTTTATTAAATAGCTCAGGTGCAATGATATAGTTATACTAGAGACAAAAGGTACTTATTAAAAAAATTTATTTTAAAATTTCAGACTTTTAATTCATTATATTGGAATTCTTTGTATTTGTGGCTTTGCAAATACAGGAAAATTCAGAAAGACGTGGAATTTTTCTTTTGTACTTTATAATCAACCTATTCATATGACCTACTCATTAATCTTGGTTACATAATAGTTTTCACTGAAATTTTTAAAAATTCATGTATGTAGTGCAACACAACAAAGAAAAATTTTTAAAATATATTTTATTTGAATAAATGTGAATAACTTTTAAAAACATGATTTCAGGTAATGAATGATTTAACATTTTCATCAATCCATTTCAGTGGGTTTTGTTTCTTCAACTCCTTTTAATTGTACTGGTATTTTAGCATGAAGACTGTATTTTCCAAGCCATTTAAATTGTGGAAATGTGGTAAAATAAATCAATTAAAGAAGAACACTTTTAATTTGTACCTTGGGAAATATTTATCTTTTTAAGACTGCAATTGTTTTTTCTAAATTTAGCATTTATCTATAGTTTTTAAAAGGATTTATATATCTAAAGTCCCCAAGATGGGATCCATGCAAAGCTTTTATTGAAGCTAACATCAGACTTCTAAAAACACAATGTTGATGTGAGACAGCTTTTGTCCCAACCCTGTGAAGTCTCAGACACACTTCACCCCACAGAGCCTGCAGTGCATAATTTTCATGGTTAGTAACATAGGAAGTGAATCACTCTGCCAAACCTAATGAGCTATTTTCTAGAAATGGCATGCCTACATCAGCTTGTCAAGCAGAGCATACCTAGGTATTGGAACTGTTTATTCAAATGCAGTCTTTTGTGCACAAGGGAAATTGAAAATATGCATTATCAATTCTGCTTTTCAATATTCAAAATAGGTGAAATGAAGTAATGAACTTATCCTGGAGTAATATTTTCCTTAGCATCTACAATAGCATCATGTAGATTTTATATATTATAGAGAAACCAATGTTTCTCCTAAAATGTGACTTTTTGTTTATAGTGTGTTAAATTATCTGAGTTGAAGCTTACACAGTACTCCCACTTTTTTAGGGAATTAGATATTTAGCATGGTAGTTCAAAATGCATAGCTTGATGGTACCATTTCTTTTTCTTATTTGTTATATATTTATTTATTTTAATGAACAAGAGAAAAATTGCATATTTATCAAAAGCAATGTTGTGTTTTGAAATACGTATACATTGAGGAATAAATTAACATACGAATTACCCCCACAAAACTACATTTTGTAGTGAGAAAACTTAAAATGTACTCTCAGCAATTTTCAAGGATGCAATACATTATTGTTAAGTGTTAATACTCTGTGTCTTATACAATATAGTTCCTATGGCCATAGCTTTATATGGTTCTCTGAATAGCGATATTAGTTTATAATTTGAATTTTATTTCCCTGTGAAGTTTATATTTTATCTATATATACATACGCGTACACACACACACACACACACAGGTTAAACAAATATCTTGAACATGACAACAAAGACAAAATGTATTAAAAGTATGGATTAATTCTACAACATTAGCATGACATCAACTTATTGCAAAAGTTGTTATTGAAAAAAATCCATTTGAAACTACAAAGAAAAAGAAATCAAAAGATTTGCAAAGAATATAAATAAAAAAGTAATACACAGAAAAATTCAGGGTTTTTGTATGTGTGTATGAGTTTTGAACACATACACCATAGAGAATTTTTTAGTTTTCAAGGACTCTCTGAAATGTAGTATTAAGCAAATGAGAAAAATAATATCAAAATAAGTGTCAAGATGCCAGATTCTAATATTGACCTACCACAAACATGCTGCATGCGGACTATGTACATCTTTGTCTATAAAATTTTTTAAGAGGGCAACAGAGATCTAAAGTTAATTGTTTACTCAAACTTTCATGGCATTTTAAATTTTTACATCTTTAACTTTCAACCAAAATGAGCAATTTCTAGGAAACATTCATTCCCTTAAAAACAATATTGAGAACTTAGGCACTATGGATATATTGGCTTCAGAGAAAGGCATGGTTCCAGCTCTCAGGCACTTTATAATCCAAATTGGAAGCTAATTGAAACATTAAAATCTAAATTACACATCAAATTATGCAGTTAGTATTGTAAAGAGTGCCCCTCATTCGTTTTCATTCAACATAAATATATCAAGTGTGTCTGTTACGGGTAAAACACTGTGGTAGTGCTAGCGATAAGATGGTAGGTAAAAAAACAAAACCAAAACCAAATAACCATGGCTCTTGCTTTAATTGATCACATCAGAGGGTGAGAGATACATTGGGGAGCTCATCACTTAAACACAGAAATGCAAACCAAAGATTGTTTTTGGACAAAAGAAACATAATATCTGAAAATATATTATCAGCAACAAAAATTGGTAACATCTGTGGTGCTAAAAAGAAGTTATCCTGAGGTCACACAAGCTATGCAAGTAAATATGGATGAGACAAAGGTAGGCAATTATCCGACAAATCACACAACAGTGAACAAATGCCATGTGTTGAACAGAAAAAGAACACATTGGAGACACTGATAAAATGACCCAGAAGTTGAAGGTAGGGATAATTAAAGTGCACCTAAAAGATACCAGAAGGTAGAATTGACCTGGTGTATTGCTATGAAAGAAAAAGACGTTAAATGAGTAAGAAAATAAATAGGATTCAAAAAAATATAACAGTTTAAAAAGATTTGTTGTAGGAAAGAAAAGAACATTTTTCTAATCTATAAAAGAATAACAATGGACCTAGAGCAGTGGTTATCACCACTCTGCAACAAAAAAAGCATGGGATGATATCTGGGAATACTGTGTTCTAACTATTACTGGAATTTAGTGAGAAAGCAGAGGACAGAGATGCTGCTAAATGGTCTGCAATGCACAAGACAACCTCCCACTATGTGCATTATCTGGTCTGGAACATCAATATTTCTCCAGTTGTAAATCCATGATCTAGAAAGTTGGGAAATACAGAGACAAGAATAGAAAATGTGGTCAAAGGATTAAAAGCAGCCCTATCAACTTACAGTTTATAGCAAAAACAATGGAAAACTGTCAAAAATTTTCATATAATGAATTGATATGGTGAGAATTATATTTTAAGAGTTTGCCTTGACTAATATGGAGAATGCATTATAACAAGAGAAGGTGAAGATACAGAAATTATTTCAGGGTGTTTCAGGAATGTGGGTAGTAATTAAGGATGAACTGATCGAACTTGGTACCCACAGAAATAGAGAACAGTAGTCATTTTGGAGAGGTATTTGAGGTGCTCTGTGGTTGATTGCATGTGAGTTAAGGGAGAAGAATGACTTCCACAGCTAATGATGTGAACAGCTGAGACTAATATTTCCTGAAATAAGAATACTTTGGAGGCTCGTATAAGGTATCAGAGTGACTCTCTTTGCTCATGTTCTCTTAAAAAAAACCAAACAAACAAACAAAAAAAACAGGATAGAAGAAAACAGAATAAAATAAAATCTTACATAGGCCACAGTTGTTATAGCTCTCTTGATTTCAAGAGACAGAAATTCACTTATTTATAGAAACACAATTATTTAAAATATGCAGATAGTTATATAAAATTACCTCTTACCCCCAGCAGACTTGCTGACCCCACAACTTTGAAGTTTCAATATCTTCAATTTAAATAATTAAAAGAAAGAAAATGAACATCTATAAACCTCAAAATCTAATTCCCAAGAATGACAATTTTGTTAAAAAGTTGTGAATAATTCATTTAATCTTCATATAATCAACTGTGGCTAGAATGGGTGAGTGCTGTGGGCAAGATATTATTGCTGAAGTCCATACTAACTGATATGAATGTGGTCTTACAAGGGAAAGGCCTGAGTTGTATAGATTGTACAAAATCGTTCAATATAATATAATTCATTGGCTGCAAGGTCAGTATTTACTCTTTTATTTCTAGCGATCATATGAACTTCATATAATTTAACTGTTCCTTACACAAAGAAAAACACCCTTCTCCAATGTAACCATTACATGTAACCATTACAGTATAACATTACATGTAGACATAATGCCAGAGGGTGAGATTATTTAGCTCATATTTTCCTCCCAAATTGCCCATTTTTACTCAGTTGGCAGAAATCAGTGAGAAGCATCATTATTCATAATCTTTCAAGGTTTGTGTACTCTGCTCCTCTTTTGCACTATTTCAAGTCATTATGGCCAAACCTGCCTCTTATCCCAGTTCTGTAGTTTCTCAGCACACCATCCAGCTATATGTATTTGCAATATGACATCACATACAATCATAGACATCCTCAGAATTATTAATCAGAAACAGAGATACTCAGTAGCATTGCTAACAAAGAATTCCACATTGTTCAGGAGAAGAATCTTTGGCTTGAGTCAGTAGTCCTCACCTGATAGACTGGATTCTAAGGTATAACAGGGCTTTTGAGACTTCCTCATTTTGGAAGCAGTGGGTAGTGGGAGAGAGAAAATAAGTTTCTATTAAAAAAATGAATTATTCTATGTAGGAAGTCATCCAATAATTTTAATGCCTGAAATATTAAGAATGATATATTGTTTTACTTTAATAAGCATAAAAGTAGGTTTATTTCAACAAATATTAAAGTATGCTTTGTTCTCAAATCAGCATTTATTATGAGAGGTAAACCTTCCCACTTATTTGATGCAAATATATAAAAATTGATTTAAGACATTTATACAATGATATCAAATACTACTTACTTTTGAAAATATTTCAACCTCTATAAATGACAATTAAACAATTGGTATATTTTACCAATAATATGACAATTATGCAATGGTATCACATTTAATCCTGAACAATATTTCTAATTGCCATTTTTTACAGATATTATTGTATGACAAAAAGTAGCAATGTATTTCATGAGTTTTCAAGAGAAGTGGATTAGTATAAAAATTGAATACTTTTTTTTGCATACTAAATCTTTGACACTCATCTTCTCTCTTCACTTTTATTTACATCATTTTATACCCATGAATAGATCAATAATTCATAAATGGTGCTGACACCAGAGAATTTTCAGGTTTCATAAAACTAACTGCTTTGTGTGCATTAATAATATGATTTTATAATCACCTGCCATAAATTTGCCTTTCAATATCCCAGTTAAAGTAGTAACAAGTTGTAATAAGTTTTAGTTTCACTATGCACATCAAGTCTATTGAAATGTTTCACTGACTGAATCTCTTGTTTTGTTTAGATTTTATCAAACTTCAGTATAATTCTTTTTAAATATGCATTTGATTTAATTAGATTCCTGAGTCAGTCAAGTTTATACTCTGAAAAGTCAAATTAACTCTTTTATGTTATAAGGACACAGCAAAAGCAATTTATCAAATTGTCTCTAAATTGAAATTGGAAGGGTTAATATAATTTTCATGCAGCATTACTTCATCCTGAATTTTATTTCGCATTGGTACTGAGTTATTATTGTGTTTCTTTAGTCTTGTTACTGCTTTTTTAAACTTAATTTGTTTTAAGCATGGCAGTGGTTGACTTTAAATTTTATGAGCCCTAAAAAAAGGAAAGCAGAAAAAAATTGAACAACCATCATCCGATTTCTTTGCTGAACTCAGAGACTAACCTAAGAGAAAACTATCATTTGAGTCAAAGCAGTTGACAGGATTTATATGTGTCCTTGTGTTTTATAAACCAGTACAAATAGTAAGGTTTTATGTGATGTTAGTGACATCATGATTCATGAACACAAGTACAGAGGACAGGTGTGTATCTTATTGGAAAATATATATGTGAGGCAGAAATAGGTTACATCATTTACAGAACTGAAGTGTTTTTAAAGATGAAGGCCTGGCTGGTGATTTCTTTGATTATTACCCTGTTCACCCAGGTAGGGTCAGTTTCAACATGTTCAAGAAAAGCCAAAGTTTAATTTTACATAACATTCCTAAATTCTAAACATGAGAATTATTTTCTTTCCTTTTGTTGTCCTCTCCTTCTTTTGTTTTTTTATTCCTCTTTTCTTTCATTTTTCCTGTTCTTTTTTCTTTCCCTCTTTCCCTTCTTTCTTCTTTTCATTTTTATAATTGCCATAATTTTCTGAACAAAATGCATAAATGTGGGCCAAAAAATAACTGGAAAAAAATAGCAAACAATTTTGTGTGATTACTGAGAAGATTCAATGTTGGTTTGGGAAAATAATAAGAAAATTTTGTAACTAATTGTTCACACATTTTCTAAAATGTCATGATGTTGACAGTAAACACCAGTAAATATTCTTACGTGACCTAGAATTTTAAGAATCATGTTGGCTGTCAGTAAACTGTCTAACAGTCTCTGGGCTCTAAGCTTCTGTTGATTAGAGCTATCTTGATCATTAACCTATTTCCTAATTATCTATTTCTCACTTTAATTTATACTCTTATCTTCTATGCTGATGGGGACATAATTGTGTTAATTTTTTAAACTTTTATTCCAATTAGTGATTTTTAAATACCTATGCTTATAATCATCTTAGGAGTAGACAAAGAGCTTGATTCCAAGTCTCACCACAGACTACAGTGGAATCCCCAGAAATGGGGCTATGCTGTCATATCCAAAGCTCTTAAGGAGAACTGTATGTGAAGTCAGCTGTGGAATTCATTAATGTACCAATGTGTTACCCAGGTCATATATTGATGCATTGTTTTGCAAAATAGAAGTTAAGAATGAAAAAAAAATCATATATTATATATTCACATATTCATATGTAATCCGTGATGAATCAACAGTTTTGAGAAAACACAAAAATAAACAATGAAATTGAATTGTGAGGAGTAGTACAAACTATTGTATATTGTATATTAGTAATTGTATATTGTAAATTAGTATATATTTTTGACAATCACATTTCTCAGATATTTATTAAATTATAGACATTTAATATTTAAATTCCAAGAACCTAAAGAAACAGAATCACCTTGAAAACAATAAATTGGATGTCTCACATTTGCTGATTTCAAAACTTACTACAAAAGAACAGCAATAAAAACACTGTAATACTGGTATAAATCACTAGAAAAGAACATATAGTCCATATATATGGTGAAGTGATTTTCACTATATATTATTTGGTAGGAAAAATTAGTTCTTTCAATGAAGGATGTTGAGAAAACTGGATGTATACAAATAAATTTCAGAGGCTTGTCCTATATTCTATGCCAAAATTGAGTGAAAATAAAATAAAATAAAACCTGGAATAGAGAACCCATAAATAAATCCACATATTATCATTAATTGCTCTTTGACAAAGGTGCCAAGACAAAGTAATTTAGAAAGGACAAGTTATTCAAGAAATGGTGCCAAGAAAACTGAATATCCTTGAAATGAAACCTGAGACCACACACTGTTTACAAAAATCAAATCAATACTTGTTAAAGATTTAAACACAAAGACCCAATTCTGTAAAACTAATAGAAAAAAATATAAGAAGTAAACTGGAATTTAGTCTGGGCAATGACTATTTAGATATGTCCTAGGAAGTACAGGAAATTGAAGCAAAGATAGACTATTGAGATGTGCAAGTAAAAAAAAAAACAAAAAAGCTTCCACATTGGCATAGGTATCAATCGAAAGAGTGAAAAGACAAACATATGTTAAAAAAAAATTGCAAGTCTTACAACTGATAAGAGGTCAGCATTCAAAATAATAATAAAAAACAATTCAATAGCAAGAAAACAACTAGATGGATAGTGAGAAAAACCCTGTAGAGACATTTTCCAAAAAAGGCACACAAGTGACCAAATGTATATTAAATAAATGCTCATTTCTGTATCATAAATGGATCAAAAAACTGAAAATCAAAATCACAATGGGATTATCTCATACCATAAGAATGGCTATTATCTGAAAGAGAAAAGATAACTAGGGCTGGTGAGGATGCAGATGAAAAAAAAAAACCCTTTACTTTGTGGGTGGGACTGGAAATATAGTATAGCCATTATGAAAAACTGTGTGGAGTTTCCTAAAAAACCTAAAATTAGACCTACCCAAAAATGCACTTCAGGTAATTTATCTAAAAGAATTGAAATCAGTATGTGGAATAATCCTCTCTACTTTTGTGCTAGTGGCAGTAGTATTTATAATGGTCAAGTGACAAAATTAACCTGATGAGTTGGCATTAAAAGATGAGTTGATAAAGATAACCTGTCATATAAACCCAACTGCCTTTGAAAATATGGAAATCCTATCATTTGTGATACAAAGCTTTAGTTAGTCACGATGAACAAGCTCTGGAAATGTGTTTTACAGGATGAGAACTCTAATTCATAATTAGGGTATTGTAAAGCACCTAACTTGAACTCTGGCATTGATAGCCTTATGTTATGAGAACACTATCAAATGGAACATTTATAGTCTATAGTCTTTTAAAATATGATTGTATCTGTTCTTCCTCCTCCTTCCCACTATTATTTTTACATAGTTGAATTATATTATTCTCTGTATGTTAATAAGTAGAATGTGAGTTTTCACCATAGAAATTTTTAAATTTCAATTTTATTTATTTATTTATTTATTTATTTATTTTTTTTTTTTTTTATTTTTTTTTTTTTTCAACCAGGGATTGAACTCAGGGACACTGGGCCATTGAGCCACATCCCCAGCCCTATTTTGTATTTTATTTAGAGACAGGGTCTCACTGAGTTGCTTAGGGCCTTGCTAAGTTGCTGAGGCTGGCTTTGAACTCGTGATCCTCCTGACTCAGCCTCCCAAGTCGCTTGGATTACAGGCGTGCGCCACCACGCCCGGCTAAATTTCAATTTTAAATTACTCAAGTTACCTCAGAGAGTAAATTTTGTCATTAAGAGTATCTAAGCTTAATACCAAATTAGACATAGTCTACATATATTTTTATATTTAATAAAAGAATATTATATTGAATCAATTTGAATAGTTTGAATATACAGTTCTGAATGTTTAATGGAGAGCACATGGTAAAAATTATAAAGAATTTCTGTGTACTACCTAAACATTTTAATTCAGTTTATGTTAATGTTTTTAACATTAATTAATGTTTTGTTTTACATAGTGCCAAATGTCTGACTATATTCTTAGCGTGCTTATTCTTTTTATTCATAGCACCAAAGTAGGTGATGTCAATTATTCAATCACGCTGTTTTGAATGATTTATTTTTACTGCTCTAAATTTCTAAAAGTTGACACATGATAAGACAGAGCCAATGAGCATGGTCTTTGTAATACTCCTTTGCCCCTGAATCCTGAATATGCTTCTTAATAGTGACCTTGAACCAGTACTTTAGAGGCTCTGAGAGTCATACTCTCTCTCTCTGACTCCCTCCCTCTCAAGTTTCTAGACAAACACCCAGCCAATGGTTAGTGCTAAACTGTGGCTGGTAGTGGCTTTAACCAAGAAGGTAACAATGGTAGTAAAGATGGTGAGGTGGTGATGATTGTTATGTAACTTTGTGGATGCTTATAATGGTATACAAATATATTTAATACAAACTTAAAGTAGGAGAATTATTGCTAGGTACATAATTATCAAGGAATTGTTCTTCATATACTCAGAACTAACTAGAACATCTTCAGTATTCAATATACAGAATGATATATAAGGTTAAATCAGAACTTTGACTAAACCTTCAATAGTACTTCAAAATGAAATCAGAGCATATTCTAAGAAGACATTCAAAGCACAGAGACAATGGTGGGGTCAAATTGATAATCTTGGGGTGGAGGATGGAATCAGAAAGGAAAAAATGAGAGAAAGTGGAAAGAAGAAGGGGTGGAAGGCAAAGAGGCAAGCTATGAGATCAGGCTCCAGAATCAATCTGACAAAGAAAGGGAGGAAACAACATTATTTATATATATTATTTATATATATATTATATCATAATATTATGATAAATATAATAATATATAATATAATATATTAATATATAATATATAATAATATAATAATATATATAATATATAATATATATAATATATAATATATAATATATTATATCATAATATTATACTATAATATTATATAATTATATATTATATTATACCATATATTATATATTATATATTAAATATATATTATTATACATTGTATATTATATTATAATATTATAATATAATATATATGTGAATTTTGAGACATATCATCATAACTCAGAAAAAGGCTAGATCAAGTTCTTCAGCAACTAGAATCAGAACAAGAACAGACTAGATAAGACTTAAGAAAATGACTTGAATGATTGTCAGGAGGCAGAAGTAAACAAAAGAGCATAATATTTAGCTAATTGCTCTCCTGTTCATGTTCATAATGAGTTGTGAATTGGTAGTACCTTAGCAAAGTTAAAAGGTGGGTAGGTTGAATAAAAAATATATTTTCTCAAAAAAAAAAAATATGGCTTACAAAGTTTTAATCTTGTTTCTGGACACATATTAGCAAATAAATACATAGCTAATGTCATACTAGATCTTTCTTCTCAGCTACATGCCAGAGGAGTTTTTTTCTTTGAGATTTTCTTGAAACAACTAAGAATTCTGTCAAAAGTATCTGCAATAATTCTTGTTTTACATTCTTTTCCTTAAGTGATGTATGGCATTGTGCATAACTGTGCAATCAGCTGATTCTAGCCAGTTGTAAATGTACTCCTAGGATCTTATTCCCTGCTGGCATTTTTTCCCAATGATATATCTCCACTCTGAAAATGAGAGAGGCATATTATAAGTGAAAATAAGATTCAAATGAAAAAAATAATACAAAATTTGAATTGGTAAAATTATTTTGTTTGCAATTCTATGAAATAAATTTTTCTTCCCTTTAATCTATCATCCTTTAAAGAAAAATATTCAAACATTTCACATATTCAATATGTTTATTATATACTTTTGATGATTTTAGTTCTGTTTGCCACCAATTATAGTTGTTCAAAAAAAAGACAGCCTCTTCAACAAATGGTCCTGGGAAAACTGGAAATCCATATGCAGCAAAATGAAACTAAACCCATATCTCTCACCCTGTAAAACTCAACTCAAAGTGAATCAAGGACCTAGAAATTAGACCAGAGACTCTGCACCTAATAGAAGAGAAAATAGGTCAAATTCTTCATCCCGTTGGCCTAGGACCAGATTTCCTTAACATGACTCCCAAAGCACAAGAAATAAAAGCAGGAATCAATGATTGGGATAGAGTCAAACTAAAAAGCTTTTTCTCAGCAAAGGAAACAATCAGCAATGTGAACAGAGAGCCTTCAGAGTGGGAGAAAATCTTTGCCACACACACTTCAGATAAAGCACTAATCTCCAGAATCTACAAAGTACTCAAAAATCTTTACACCAAGAACACTAATAACCCAATCAACAAATGGGCCAAGGAAATGAACAGACACTTTACAGAGGAAGATCTACAAACAATCAACAAATTTATGAAAAAATGTTCAACATCACTCGTTATAAGAGAAATGCAAATCAAAACCACCTTAAGATTTCATCTTACCCCAATTAGAATGTCTTTTATTAAGAATACAGGCAACAACTGGTGTTGGCGAGGATGTGGGGAAAAGGGTACACTCATACATTGCTGGTGGGAGTGCAAGTTGGTGCAGCCACTCTGGAAAGCAGTGTGGAGATTCCTTAGAAAACTTGGAATGGATCCACCATTTGACCCAGCTATCACACTCCTTGGCCTATACCCAAAGGACTTAAAATCAGATTACTACAGTGATGCAGCCACATCAATGTTCATAGCTGCTCAATTCACAATAGCTAGATTGTGGAACCAACCTAGATGCCCTTCAATAGATGAATGGATAAAGAAAGTGTGGTATATATGCACAATGGAATATTATTCAGCCATAACGAAGAATAAAATTATGGCATTTGTAGGTAAATGGATGATGTTGGAGACTGTTATGCTAAGTGAGATCAGCCAATCCCAAAAATCCAAAGGGGGAATGGTCTCTCTGACAAGTGAATGATGATACATAATTTGGGGGGGGGAGGGTGGCAAGAATGGAGGAAGGATAGATAGCATAAAGGGAAGGGAGGAGTGGGGTCGGGGTGGGGGGTAAGAATAATAACAGAATGTGTTGCACACACCATCGCCCTGTGTACATGTATGAATGCACAGATGGTGTGACTCTAATTTGTGTACAACCAGAGAAACAATAGCTGTACTCCATTTGTGTTCAATGAATCAATAAGTAAATAAAAAAATTATATATACCTGTACATAAATATAAGCATATAAATACAATTTAAAAAGAAAATATATTATAAATATATTAAATATACATATACAAATGTTCATATAAAATGTGTACAAATATACTTTAATTATATACATTAATATATAAAATGTGTACACATGTGTTTTAATATATAAATGTATAAAGCATGCATCAGAGCACTACGTGTAAGAATATGGAGGCAGCTCCTGCCATCTAAATTACTTACTATCTGTATTTTTATCTCAAACACTAGGCAGGGAGTTGCCTACATTCTTTTCAATTAATAGCATTCTAAAAGCATTATAAGTCTTTCAAGCAAAGGCCTGTCCCTGGTATTGGTCTCATGATTCTCAAGAGTTAAAAATAATTTAAAATCTTATTTATAATTTTCTATTCTGCTATAACTCTCTTTTACTGAAACATAAATATAAAATTATACTAGGCATTGATAAGGTCTGTTAACTTCAAGACTGTGTGAACTGTTTAAATCATGATTTTTTTCTAATATCTGCAAACAGAAAAGGTGCTCCTTTATTTGATTTCACAGAATTTTCTATATTGTCATTTATTATAAATATATCTAATTCCCAATTCCAACTCTTCAGCTTTGGTATGATCTTTATTTTCTACAATTTTTTTTTAACTCACAGTGCTATATATAACCAATACTTATTTATATTACTAAAGAATAAATAATTTAAAACATAAACCTTTCTGCCAAGAAATATCTTAATTTTGTTTTTTTATCTAGTTTGAATTATTCTTGTGTTAAATCTATATGAGTAGATATATATGCATTTATCAAGGAAGATAGAAATTCACTCATTTATATAACTAGTATGTCACAGTTCTGTGAGAAAAAATATTAAATATATTTAGTTTTGTATTTTCCATAATTTTATTTTAAAATATTTTTTCCAAATTTATGTTGTTCTGGTCATCATCTATTTTTATAACATGAGCTTTTAATGAAAATGTTGACCAACTGAGATCATTTTTCACAGAGAAAAATATATAATGTATACACACATACACACATACATATGTACAATAGCAATGATAATTTGGCAAATTTTTAGAGTAATTTAAAACTGATATTTGATTACTTTAGAAAACCTAGAAAAAATTCACTGACCAGCAAAATAGTTCCAAATGCAAATAAAATAAATCTTTATGAATGGTATAGTAATTATCTCACGCCTCAGTTTATACACAAAGGACTTAAAATTAGCATACTATAGTAACACAGTTTATAGCACACTATAAACACATCAATGTTTACAGCAGCTCAATCCACAATAGCTTGATTGTGGATCAACCTAGATGCCCTTCAACAGATGAATGGATTAAAAAAAACTGTGGTATATATACACATATATTATTCAGCCATAAAGAATAATAAATTATGGCATTTGCAGATAAATAGATGGACTTGGAGAATATCATGCCAAGTGAAATAAACCAAGCCCAAAAACCAAAGGCTGAATGTTTACCCTGATAAGTGGATGATGACATATAATGGGGGTCAGGGGGTCGGAGATAAGAGAAGAATGGAGGAACTTTAGATTACATAGAGGGAAATGAGAGGGGGAGGGGGCAGGGGTATGAAAGATGATGGAATGAGACAGACATCATTACCCTATGTGCATGTATGTTTACATGAATGGTGTGAATGTACATCATGAACAACCATAGAAATGAAAATTTGTACCCCATTTGGGTACAATCAAAATGCAGTCTGTAAAAATAAAAAACAAATAAAAAATATTTTATAAGAAATAAAATAAAATGCAATAAATCTTGTTTTAGTTTAGTCTCTCTAATAAGTAAGTAAACAACTTTAAGATTTAGACAAAACCATTTAGGCTCTCCCACTGATTCTGGTCTTGAAATCAGAATTGGGTTTTTGTTCCCCCGTGTTGAAGAGTAAACACGCTAAAACACCCATGTTGAAGATTAAACAGGGAAGCTCTGAAACAAAGTTTTATTTAAAGGATAGAACAGAGACAAACTTCCCCTGTGGGGAGAAGGGGACCCAGAACATGTGTTCATGGTAACGGGGATATCCTGCCTCTTTATAGATTTTAGGTTTTTATGTTTCCCCTCTCCTTTTATCTTGCCTATGTGAGGAAATGGCAGGAAAGAATCCAGCTTGGGGATAATTTCTTGCTTTGATAGAAGCAATTACCTAGAGACATAGATATCTTTGATAATAGGGGGGAAGTGTTCTGAAGTATTAGCAGTTTATTTTCTTTTGAAGTAGCCCCAATCTTCCCAACCAAATCACTCATTATCTATGCTGACTCTCTGTCCTTAGCCATTGTCTCAACACCTGTATCATTTCCCCCTGGAAAGTTATGCTCCATAAGCTTCTGTGGAGAATATGATGCAACTTCCAGGTTGCAATTCAAGAATGGTGCAGCCAGAGATGGAGTGGATTTAGGCAGCAACCCTGACTTCTCCACAGCCCAGAAAGGATGCAATTAAAGAACAGCTGCTCAGAGCTGAGCTCCCATCTTCTGAGCCACTGCGTGGCATCTCCTGGGGAGGTCTGACCTGGAGGGGCTGGAGTCCCTGGCTCCGGCAGGGAGTTTGGATCCTTCAGTGCTATTTTACAGCTTCCCTGGCAGAGAGAGACCACCTGCCACCGACTGAGCCCCCAGCAAGTTGCTCAGGCCTGCCTGGGCTCTAAAGCCCAGTGTCTCCATCACTGAGCACAGTTTTGTGCCCCCGCCCCAACTTGGTCTAGTGCCCAGGTCCACACCCTGGCCCGGGGTCTAGCACCTTGCTGTATCTGATTGTCTATCAACACCAGGATGCCTCTGCTGAGAAGCATTGACCATTCCCAACCTGGAGGAAGTGGGACAGCAGCTTTCTTGGGTCACCGCTTGATCAAACACCTCTCAAACATCAGGTGAGTTACTGGAAATCTGCAAGGACACTTTAAGTCTTTACAGGGAAATCACAATCCCTCTGATTTGCACTACTAGAGGGGAAGATACAGGAGCAACAAGAGAAAACACGGGAAGAAAGTGTCCCAAACAAATCTAGATGATATATCAAGAGAACCTAAAGACAGCATCATAGAAGCAATGACAGAAAGGGAGTTCAGAATGTTCATAACTAAAATGATCTGAGAAAAGAATTATGTGACAAGAGAGCAAATTCAGGCTATGAATAATCAGTTAAAAGAGCAATTGCAGGGAGCAAAAAATCATTTCAATAAAGAGATAGAAGTTCTGAGAAAAAAGCAAACAGAAATCCTTGAAGGAAACAAGGAAATGAAGGAAACAATAAGCCAAGTTAAAAACTCAATAGAAAGCATAATTAACAGAATAGATCACTTGGAAGATAGAATCTCAGAAAATGAAGACAAAATATTTAATCTTGAAAACAAAGTCAAACAAACAGAGAAGATGGTTAGGAATCATGAACGAAACCTCCAAGAAATATGGGACATCATGAAAAGACCAAATTTAAGAGTTACTGGGATTGAGGAAGGCACAAAGATACAAATCAAGGGTATGAATAATCTGTTCAATGAAATAATATCGGAAAATTTCCCAAATATGATGAATGAGATGGAAAATCAATTACAAGAGGCTTAGAGGACACCAAACCTACAGAATTACACCAGATCCATATCAAGGCACATTATAATGAAAATACCTAACATACAAAACAAAAATAGAATTTTAAAGGCTGCAAGAGAAAAGCATCAGATTACCTACAGGGGGAAACCAATACAGATATCAGCATATTTCTCAGACCAGACCCTAAAAGCAAGAAGTGCCTGGAGCAACATATTTCAAGCTCTGAAAAAAGGATGACAACCAAGAATCTTATACCCAGCAAAACTTACCTTCAGATTTGATGATGAAATAAAATCCTTCCATGATAAACAAAAGCTTAAAGAATTCACAAAGAGAAAGCCTGCCCTACAGAACATTCTCAACAATATATTTGAAGAGGAAGAAATGAAAAACAACAATCTCAGTCAACATGGGGAGGAATTACCCTAAAGAAAGAGTCAATCAAGAGAGATCCAAGATGGCGGATTAGAGGAAGGCTGCATTCCTACTTGCTCCGTGGATTCCTACTTGCTCGGGATTCAAACAGCAGGAATATGACTCTCAACGAGATTTTATATTCAAAGCACATATAAGGGGTCCCCAGGTGCCCCTCCAGAACCAACTCAGCCGGGCTGGGCTCGGCCCGCCGCGGGCAGCTACAATCCGGAAGCGCCAGACCCTGCAGCTGCTTCGGAGCCACCGACCTGGGTCTGCGCCAGCCAACAAGTGAGTGCGGGTCCCCAGTAGCGCTTTGGAGTCACTGGCCGCGGCTCCGGCACCAGCCGGCGGCCTCCCAGGCAGAGACCGAACATCTCAGGCTACCTGGGCATCCAGAGGCGTCCGGGAAACTCTGGGATTGCGGACTCTGGCGGGGAGATGGAACTACCCCACACCATTTTGGCGGCTTAACTGGTGGAGAAGGCCCATTACCAGCTTCCTGGGGCCTCCAGCTGCGTCAGGGGAGCTCCAGCCGGGAAACTCTGGGAACGCAGTCTCTGGCGGGGAGTGGGAACTATTCTGCGCCACTTCCGCAGCTTCCCTGGCGGAGAGTGCCCATCTCGGGCTTCCCAGGCCCTCAAGCCACACCTGGAGAGGTTGGCCCGAAGCCCCTGGGATCCCTGACTCTGGCGGGGAGGTGGAATGGCTCTGAGTTTGGTGGCTTCCCTGGCAGAGGGGGTCCATTTCCAGCTTCCTGGGGCCGCCAGCAGTGTCAGCAGTGTCTGCAGTGATCGGGCAGGGAGCTTTGGGCCTTTGGCAATAGCTTACAGTGTCCCCAGGAGAGAGCAACCACCTGCCACTGCCTGAACCCCCAGCGAGGAGTTCAGGTCAGCCTGGGCTCTCAAGCCCAGTGTCTCCATCACTGAGCACAGTTCTGTGACACCACCCCAACTTGAACTAGTGCCCAGGCCCACACCCAGGCCCGGAGTCTACCACCTTGCTGTATCTAATTGTCTATCAACACTAGGCTGCCTCTGCCCAGAAGCATTGATCATTCCCAACCTGGAGGTAGTGGGACAGCACCTTTCTTGGGTCACCACTTGATCAAACACCCCTCAAGCAACAGAGGGGAAGTTACACGAGCACCATGAGAAAACACGGGAAGAAAGTGTCCCAATTAAACCTAGATGACATATCAAGAGAACCCAAAGACAGCATGGTAGAAGGAATGACAGAAATGGAGTTCAGAATGTTCATAATTAAAGTGATCTGAGAAGAGAATGATGTGACGAGAGAGCAGATTCAGGCTATGAATAATCAGCTAATAGAGCAATTGCAGGAAGCAAAAAATTACTTCAATAAAGAGATAGAAATTCTGAGAAAAAAACAAACAGAAATTCTTGAAGGAAACAAGGAAATGAAGGAAACAATAAACCAAGTTAAAAA
>JAJEJO010003447.1:85238-111105 GCA_020662805.1 Glaucomys volans | reverse complement strand
GGGAAAATTAATAACAGAATGTGTGACAGATACCATTGCCCTGTGTACATGCATGAATGCACAGATGGTGTGACTCTACTTTGTGTACAACCAGTGAAACAATAGCTGTACTCCATTTGTGTTCAATGAATCAATAAGTAAATAAAAAAAAATAGTCAATCAAAGGAGAAACAAAGTTAAGCTAAAAACTCCAAAAAAGCTAAAATTGGAGGAAATACAAGTCATATCTCAATAATAAACCTGAATGTAAATGGCCTAAACTCATCAATCAAAAGACATAGACTGGCAGACTGGATTAAAAAGAAAGACCCAACAGTATGTTGCCTTGAAGAGACTCGCCTTATAGAAAAACATGTCCACAGACTAAAGGTGAAACGTGGGGAAAAAACATACCATGCACATGGACTGATTAAAAAAGCAGGGGTTTCCATCCTCATGTCAGATAAAGCAGACTTCAAGCCAAGGTTAGTCAGAAGGGATAAAGAAGGACATTTCTTACTGCTTAAAGGAAGCATAAGTCAGCAAGACATAACAATCATAAACATTTATGCACCAAACTATTGGGCATCCATGTATGTCAATCAGATCCTTCTCAATTTCAGGAATCAAATAGACCAAAACACAATAATACTGGGGGAGTTTAACACTCCTCTCTCACCGTTGGACAGATCTTCCAAGCAAAAATTGAACAAAGAAACCATAGGACTCAATGACACAATCACTAATTTGGACTTAAGAGATATATACAATATTCCATCCTTCAAAAAGTGAATACACTTTCTTCTCACCAGCTCATGGTTCCTTCTCTAAAATAGACCATATGTTATGTCACAAAGCTACTCTTAGCAAATACAAAAAATATAGGTACTACGTTGTATAGTATCAGATCATAATGGAATGAAATTAGATATCAATGATAAAGTTAAAAACAGAAACTACTCCAACACCTGGAGATTAAATAACATGCTATTGAATGACACATGGATAACAGAAGACATTAGGGGGGAAATTAAAAGATTCTTAGAGGTCAATAAGAACAAAGATACAGCATATAAAAATCTCTGGGTCACGATGAAACAGTGCTAAGAGGAAAATTCATTGCATGGAGTGCATTTAACAAAAGAATGAAAAGTCAACAAATCAATGATCTCACACTACAGCTTAAAGCCCTAGAAAAAGAGAAACAGATCATCACCAAAAGTAGCAGAAGACAGGAAATAATTTAAATCAGAGCTGAAATCAATGAAATTGAAACAAAAGAAACAAATCAAAGAATTGACAAAACAAAAAGTTGGTTCTTTGAAAAAATAAACAAAATTGATAAACTCTTAGCCTCACTAATGAAGAGAAGGAGAGAGAAACTCCAAATTACTAAAATTCGTGATGGAAATGGAAATATTACAACAGACACGATTGAAATACAAAGCATAATAAGAAACTTCTTTGAAAATTTATACTCCAACAGAATAGAAAACCTGGAAGACATCAACAGATACCTAGAGGAATGTGAGCCACCCAAACTGAATCTGGAGGACATAAACAACTTAAATAGATCGATTGCAAGCAATGAAATAGAAGAAGTCATCAACAGCCTACCAAAAAGAAAAGTACAGGACCAGATGGATTCACAGCCAAGTTCTAAAGACCTTCAAAGAAAAGCTCATTCCAATATTCCTCAAAGTATTTCATGAAATAGCGGAGGAGGGAACCATTCCAAACTCATTCTATGAAGCTAATATCACCCTGATCCCAAAACCAGAGAAGGACACGTTGAGGAAAGAAATTTTCAGACCCATATCTCTAATGAACATAGATGCAAAAATTCTTAATAAAATTTTAGCGAATCACATACAAAAGCATATTAAAAATATAGTGCACTACGATCAAGTGGATTTCATCCCGGAGATGCAAGGTTGGTTCAACATGCGGAAATCAATAAATGTAATTCACCACATCAACAGACTTAAAGTCAAGAACCACATGATTATTTCAATAGATGCAGAGAAAGCATTTGATAAAATACAGCACCCCTTCATGCTCAAAACACTCTAAAAAATAGGGATAGTGGAGACATTCCTTAACATTATAAAGGCTATCTATGCTAAGTCCACAGCTAACATCATTCTAAATGGAGAAAAATTGAAAGCATTCCCCCTGAAAACTGGAACAAGGCAGGGATGCCATCTTTCGCCACTACTATTCAACATTGTTCTTGGAACTCTAGCTAGAGCAATTAGACAGACAAAAGAAGTTAGAGGAATACAAATAGGAATAGAAGAGCTCAAACTATCTCTATTTGCTGATGACATGATTCTCTATTTAGAAGACCCTAAGAATTACACCAGAAACTTCTGGAACTCATAAATGAATTCAGTAAAGTACCAGGATATAAAATTAATGCTCATAAATCTAATGAATTTTTATTCGTAAGTGATGCATCCTCTGAGAGAGAAATTAGGAAAACTACCACATTCACAATAACCTCAAATAAAATAAAATACTTGGGAATCAATCTAACAAAAGAAGTGAAAGACCTCTACACTGAGAACTACAGAACACTAAAGAAAGAAGTGAAAGAGCATCTGAGAAGATGGAAAGATCTCCCATGTTCTTGGATAGGCAGAATTAATATTGTCAAAAGGCCATACTTCCAAAAGTGCTATACAAATTCAATGCAATTCCAATTAAAATCCCAATGATGCGTATCATAGAAATAGAGCAAGCAATCATGAAATTCATTTGGAGGAATAAGAGACCCAGAATAGCCAAAACAATTCTTAGGAAGAAGAGTGAAGCAGGGGGTACCACAATACCAGACCTTCAACTATACTACAGAGCAATAGTAATGAAAACAGCATGGTATTGGCACCAAAATAGACAGGTAGATCAATGGTTCAGAATAGAGGACACAGAGAAAAACCCACATAAATACAGGTATCTCATACTTGAAATGGAGCCAAAACATACAATGGAGAAAAGACAGCCTCTTCAACAAATGGTGCTGGGAAAATTGGAAATCCATATGCAGCAAAATGAATCTCAACCCATATCTCTCACCCTGTACAAAACTCAACTCAAAGTGGATCAAGGACCTAGAAATTAGACCAGAGACTCTGCACCTAATAGAAGAGAATATAGGTCCAACTCTTCATCACATTGGCCTAGGACCAGATTTCCTTAACATGACTCCCAAAGTGCAAGAAATAAAAGCAGGAATCAATGATTGGGATAAAGTCAAACTAAAAAGCTTTTTCTCAGCAAAGGAAACAATCAGCAATGTGAACAGAGAGCCTTCAGAGTGGGAGAAAATCTGTGCCACACACACTTTGGCCAGAGCACTAATCTCCAGAATCTACCAAGTACTCAAAAATCTTTACACCAAGAACACTAATAACCCAATCAATAAATGGGCCAAGGAAATGAACAGACACTTTACAGAGGAAGATCTACAAACGATCAACAAATTTATGAAAAAATGTTCAACATCCCTCGTTATAGGAGAAATGCAAATGAAAACCACCTTAAGATTTCATCTTACCCCAATTAGAATGTCTTTTATTAAGAATACAGGCAACAACTGGTGTTGGCGAGGATGTGGGGAAAAGGGTACACTCATACATTGCTGGTGGGAGTGCAAGTTGGTGCAGCCACTCTGGAAAGCAGTGTGAAGATTCCTTAGAAAACTTGGAATGGATCCACCATTTGATCCAGCTATCCCACTCCTTGGCCTATACCCAAAGAACTTAAAATCAGATTACTACAGTGATGCAGCCACATCAATGTTCATAGCTGCTCAATTCACAATAGCTAGATTGTGGAACCAACCTAGATGCCCTTCAATAGATGAATGGATAAAGAATGTGTGGTATATATACACAATGGAGTATTATTCAGCCATAAAGAAGAATAAAATTATGGCATTTGTAGGTAAATGGATGATGTTGGAGACTGTTATGCTAAGTGTGATCAGCCAATTCCAAAAATCCAAAGGCGGAATGGTCTCTCTGATAAATGAATGATGATGCATAATGTGGCGGGGGGTGCCAAGAATGGAGGAAGGATAGATAGCTTAAAGGGAAGGGAAGTGTGGGCTTGTGGTGGGGGGTAAAAATAATAACAGAATGCGGGACAGACATCATTGCCCTTTGTACATGTATGAATGCACAGATGGTGTGACTCTACTTTGTGTACAACCAGAGAAACCATAGCTGTGCTCCATTTGTGCTCAATGAATCAATAAGCAAATAAATAAAATAAATAAATAAAAATTATAAAAATAAAGAACAGCTGACCAAAGAGGTGGGTAGGGTACCAGATTAAGTGCTCTAAAACTTTACTGGATAGTTTGAAACTTGGAGGGATTTGGAGTTTGGTAATTGAAGCAGAAAATAAGGACAGAATTTTTTAAACCCAAACCCTGCCCAAAGTATGGTTAGGGACAAGGGGTAACAAAGAGAGAAAGAGGGATAGGAAAACCCCATGAATTTAGCTATTTAGCAACTGTTGGAAAGGAAAGCAGACCACATTAAAGTAGAACAGGAGCAGCAAAGACAATGAAGGAGATCATCTAGTTTAGCCAAATTCTGGACTGAAATTTGTTCCAGCTCTTTGAACAGTCATTTTATAGAGTCCACAGTGAGTCTTCCTAGAAGAAATGAAATCAACACAGCTTCTCCTGACCTTCAGAGAGTAACAAATCCATAGAAAGTACCTCTGAAACAAATTTTTCAGAAATGTGCCTTGAAGGAACTTGTAGAGGGAAATTCTAGCTAAAAGTTCATAAAGCCCCTCCCTCTCATTATTGACAAGGAAAGTGGGGTGAAGCAGATCCAAAAGGTAATCATGGATGGACTCGTCGGTGTCCATCCTAGAGCTGCACACATCCACCCCTGGAGCTCAGGCAGAGACTGGACAACAGAATTTCTACCCCCGTCATGGTGACTGTGGCAGGTAAAATAGAGTGAGCTATACAGGCCAGGGTGGAGGATTCTGTACCATAGATGGCGGACAGAGGCTCCACAGTCACAGACAATTACCCAACTAGTACCACCCCTGAAGAAGTCTCAGTGGAGGGAATGAGTGAAATGAGTCACAAGCAGAGGCAGTAGAATCTCAGATGCAGAGAGGCTGACTGAGTGTATCCTAATCACAAATGGAAATAAAAAACAAGCAGAAGTAATAACCCTCTTATCAGACAAAGTAGAATTTGAGTCAGAATTAATCTGAAAACATAAAGAAAATAACGTCTTACTAAGGAAATCATCCAATAAAAGATATAATGATTTTAAGCCATTATGCCCCAAATGTTGGTGCACCTATGTAAATAAACACTTCTCAACATAAAGAGTCAAATAGACCATAATAAAATAATAATGGCTGATTTTAATACACCTTTCTCACCATGATAAAGTCATCCAGACATAAACTCAGACTCTTCGGAATTAAATGATTCTAAAAATCAAATGGATCCAAGAGATATATTTCATTCTTTGACCACTGGATTCACTTTTTTCTCAGTGTCACATGGAACATTCTCTAAAATAGATCATATTTTAGGGCACAAAACAAGTCTTCACAAATTTGAAAAAATAGAGATAAATCCTTGCATTCTATCAGATCATAATGGAATGAAAATAGAAATCAGCATCAAGATAAAAACAGAAACCATTTTAAAACCTGGAGATTAAACACTTTTAAATGAGGAATGGATCAGAGAAGAAATTAGAGGAAGAGTAAAATGTTTTTTAGAATCAAATGAAATTAGAGACACAACATATCACAATCTCTGGGACAGCATGAATGTAATTCTAAGAAGAAATTTCTAACATTGAATTCCTACACTAAAAAAAAAGAAAAGAAGCAAGATCTCAAATAAATAATCTAATGTCATACTTTTTGACTTTTCAAATGAAGAAAAAAAAAGCAATATCACAATCAGTACACAACAGGAAATAATTAAGACCAGAGCTGAAATTAATAAAATTGAGCATGAAATCAAGAAAGAGTTGGTTCTTTGAGAAGATAAAAGAAACTGATAAACCCTTAGCCAAACTAACCAAAATAAAGAGAAGACACAAATAAAAGATGAAAAACATATCTAAACACATAAACATTTCTGAAATGCAAAGGATTATTAGAAAGTATTTTAAAAATTAAACTCTAATAAACTGCAAAATCTAGAATATATTGATAAATTTCTAGACATATCTGATCTACCCAAATTGAACCTTGTGGATCTAGAAAACTTAAATATACCAATATCAAGCAGTAGGATTAAAGCAGCAATTAAAAACTTTCAACAAAGTAAAGCCCAGAAACATGGATGCTCAGCTGAGTTTTATCAGATCCTTAAAGAAAAACTAATACCAATTAGTATTACCTCCTCAAATTATTCCAATAAATAGAAAGGGAGGCAACACTGACAAATTTGTTTTATAAATCCACTATCACCATGATGCCAAAACAAGACAAAGACAAATTCAGGAAGGAAAACTTCAGGCCAATATACTTGATGAACATACATGTAATAATTCATAATAAAATAATGGCAAATGGCACACATTATAAACATAGTATACCATAATTAAGTTAGTGTCATTTCAGGGATGCAAGATTGATTCAACATAGGCAACAATAAATGTAATTCACCACACAGAGTTATGTACAAGAATCACATGAACATTGCAATAGATGCATAAAAGGCATACAATGAAATATGACACCCATTCATCTTAACACAGGAGAAACTAGGGGTAGAATAAACTTACCTTAATATTGTAAAAACTATTAACAAACCCAAGGTCAACATTATACTGAGTTCAGAAAAACTGAAAGCATTTTCCCTAAAATCAGGGACAAGACTGTGATGTCCACTCTCATCCCTCCTATTCAACATAACAATCAGGAATGAAAAAGAAATTACATGGATACAAATAGTAAGTCAAATTTTCTGTGTTTGCTAAGGACATAATCCTCTATCTAGAAGACCAAAAACCACAAAACCTCCCCCACCAAAAGACTTCTAGAGCTGATGAACTCCACAAAGAAGCAGGATACAAGATCAAGATACTAAATCAATTCCTTTCCTAGAACCCAATAATAATCCCCTGAACAGGCATCAGGAAAACATCCCCATTCACAATAATCTAAAATAATAATACAATAAAATTCTTGAGAATAAATCTAATCAAGAAGGCCAAAGAACACCACAATAAAAACTATAGAACACTGAAGAAAGAAATTCAATAAAACTTTATAAAACAGAAAAACTTCCCATGTTCCTGGATAGGAAAAATTTACATTGTCAAAATGGCCATACTACCAAAAGCATTGTACAGATTCAATGCAACCCCCATCAAAACATCAATGACAAGCTTCACAGAACTTGATAAAAAAGGTCCTCAAATTCATTTGGAAGATGAAAGACCCAGAATATCCAAATCAGTCCTGAGTAAGAAAAGTAATGCTGAAAGGCATGAAGATCAGTGGAAGAGAAGACACAGAGACAAATCCACATAGATGCTGTCACCTTCCACCTTCTTTTCCCCAGGAGCATTCACTAATAAACTGCATGCTAATCTTCATCTAACTCAACCAAAAACATAACCATTTTTTAACACTCTTTTACAAAATTACCTTAGTATGCATAATTAAAAAATACATATATTTCGAAGTGATTATTTCAAAATAGTGTAAGCTCTATAGAGCCCTACAGCTGCATGTACTTTCCCCATCTATATTAAAATAAATGAAGTATTTATTTTTGTGAAATAAAAACATTCAAATTGCTTTCATAAGCAATAAGTGTGAAACCAATACTTTGAAACTTTACTGTTGTAATAATTGTTATTCCTCTCTACTGTAGGAGATCAACTGTTAAATACTTGGAAATCTATACATTAATTCATTTCATACTTAAATAAATTATCATGTTTGCTAACTACTGGGAAAACAAGACAAAAGTGCACTTCAAATAAATGTCTTTTGTTGCTAACTAAATGTGTCACTATGGAGATGTCACTTAATTTTTCTAGATCTCAAAATGAGTTCTAGAAAACTTTTATAAAATGTGTTCAATGAAGATAATATAAGTCTTATTTTTAAAAAGTCCAGCAGAAGAATGATTCAGAAAAAGAGTCAAATGAACAAAATATGTCAACATGTTCAGTTAAATAGTAGTTTGTTGATCCTTAAAGTCATGAAAAGAGGATTGTGAGGGTTATTGGGAACAGCAGAAGTTCCTGTGCTGGCACTCTGGCAGCTTTTCTGTAGTGTAAGGCTGTCATTCTAAAGCAAACTGCCCTTTCAATATCTAGATTAGATATGAAAGCAAATATTCTTTGAGAGAAAGAAAGAAACCCAGATTTTAAGAATCTATTGAACTTTCTCCAAATTGTGTCTACCCTCTAACAAGAAGAGTTGCAAAGTCCAGGGCCTTGAAAGGAGCTAGGATCCTGGATCACTAAGTGGATAAAGACCCACTGCCAATGGAACACACTGACCTTGTTCTGTTCAATGCCGTGAAGTACAACTTTGTTGTCACAAAACCACTGCCATTGTGCTCTGTGGTGGTGATTATCTCTGCAGCAGTCATTACCCAAATGAAGTTTACAATTAATTCATTTCAAAATGTTCTGCCCTCAACTTCTACTCCTCTTTAGATTGTATCCTGAGAAATACTCAATGATATAAAACCCAGCTTGTAGTTATCTGCAAACTGTAAAAATAAAAATTTATTCTTTCTTCGTTTTCTTTTTCCTTTTATGACAACTATTGGTGCTTTCTTGATGCAACTGTATCATATTAAATGTTATGTTAGTACCATATAGTTTTTGAACTTTTTAATTTAAATTATTGCATAAATAGTATTCTATGTCAATGCATAAACAATTACAACATAATGAAATATTTGTATTTTTCCATTCTGCAGATTTGTGACAATTTATTAAATGTCTTTGGGTAGTGAATTTTCATACCATTTTTCGTTTCTTGTTATTATGTATATTGCATTTTGGATTAATTTTATCACATAGCTTTAAACCAATCTTTGGTCATGGCATAAACCTCACAAAGTAGATTTTTCTATAAAAATCAGAAAGTTTAACTGTACAAATAAATTTAGGTGAATTGTCTAATTTTAAATATCTCCAGTTCTTCCTAAGTGTTAAGTTGTTTCAGAGCAACTATTCTTAGTTCAGACAAATATATACACCACACTTTAACTCTTAACAATGCTTATTTAATCAGAAGGGGAAAATATGGCAAGTTCATTTTATTCAGTAAACTTACACTGTTAAATAATAAATGTGTTTGCAATGTATTGGATGTCATTACTGATAAAGAACTTTAGACAACTTAATATATCTACAATTCAGAACAGAATAAATGTTCATATTAGAAAATAATTTTTCTACAGAAAATTAGAAACAAGTTAATGATTTTAAAAGGAATAATGTTCACTAAATGGATGAACATTTAATATTAAAATGTTGCCTATGCTTCTGTGTTCTCACAATTAAAAGAAAAATAACAGAATTATAAATCTCATTTTTCATAGAGAACATAGGCAAGATTATCAGGAAAGGCCATTTCACTGTAAATAGTGATGATAATTTTAATTCCTAATTTTGTTTCTATTTAGGAATTGTTGAGAAATAATAGCCTCTGATGCTGCAATACTCTCTGGGAATAATATTTCTTTTATAATGGCTATGGTTAAACACTATTTAAATACATTTCAACATCTCAACCAATATGCTTAAATTTCCAAGAGAGTCATTAATACTCAAAGTCTTCCTTCAGTAAGCAATGCCCAATGCTCTCCTTGGAATAACGTTAGAGTAAAGGGGCTAAGGCATGGCTATCCTTTTAATAATGTATTCTTCTCTCTATAGGAGTAGATACTTTATGCAAAGATTAGTCCCAGGACTAATGAATAATTGAAGTGAGACACCTCAGAAGGGATAAATACAGTTAGTCATTTGTTGAGCCTTGGAATTATTTTATTTTGAATGTGTCTGAGGTCAACTATGTGAATCTATAAGGGAATCTGAAGGGAATAAATTAGAAGAGAGTAGGACTTATTTGTCTTTATAATATTTTGAATATTTAAAAATGATACAAAAACTTTTAAATACACAAAATTGTATATAGCCACAATTAAGGTTTATACCATTTATTAAGTCAGTGATTAAACATAAATCAAGAAAGATTAGAAAAAGTGTGGGGGGTGGGTGGAAGAAGGTAGAACAGATTTGATCAGTGCACATCGTATGCACTGAAGACATCACACTTGAAACTCATTCATTTGCATAATCAATGTTAGTGAAAAAATGAAAGAAAATTAAGTCGTGTTAATAATATTCTTCTTTCTAAATTTTACATTCCATGAAAAGGGAAATTTTATATATGGATCTATTCATGGATGTATATACATTATATTCCTCTTTCCATCTACTGAATTTATCTGAAATTATATTATTTTATATATACATAAATAAAAAATCAATGGTTAAGTATGAATACTTTTGAAAGGTATAAAATTCAAGGTGATAAATTACTAATTAATTAACTTAACATCTGCAATGTAGACATACTGTGAAGACAGGACAAGATCAAGGACCTGAAATGTGTATGCATATGTAAATGCAGCGCCCTCCTGTGAGGCAATTGTCCTTATTCACCATTGAATTTTTCAAAGTGCTAATTTTCTTTTGATATATGCATGTTTTAAAAATTGTGATGAATTTTCAGGGATATCACAAGAAAGAGTGCCAAAATGATCAAATAGTTGAGAAACAAAACTAAGAAAAAAAATGCTTTAGAAATCTGAGTTTGCGCTAATTCATTGGAGGAAAATGGCTGAGAAGAAATTCAATATAATATCAAAAGATGAACAAATTTGGTGTGTTCGTTTTGGTTTCTTACTGTAGGGAGGCATTTTGCTTAGTTTATGTGGTGGTTCTCAAACTTGATGGTGCATCACATAACTGTATCCCACACCTGAAATTTCTAACTTAACAGTCTCACAGTGGGACCTAGAATATGTATTTTTCACAAGTTCTCACTTGATACTGACACCAATGATCTAGGGAGTCACCACTCCCATTGGGAAGATTCCCAAAATATTTTCATTAAGTAATTTTCAAGCTATGAAAATGTTTTCTATGCATGAGAATAAGTCATGTTAGTGATTATGAAATTTTAAAATGTTACATAATATTTAAACATTTAATTTTAATGAGAATATATTTTATATTTTTGCTATATACTTTAAATAAAAATGATTGCTTAGACACTTATATTTTTGAAATCTTGACATTATTTAAGCAATGTGTATTGAATTAAATCATCCACCCTAATGAAATAATTTCTGGGTTATAATTGGTTCACCTAGCACACACACAAGAAAATATATAACCAATCAGAGAATATCTACACAACTGAAAGGTCAAAATTTTTAATCTGTAATTCTTAGTAAAACAACAGCATCTTGATAGATTCTAAATTTTGGATATCATAGTAGATAGTACATTTTCTATGAATTCTTAGAGTAAGAGGATTAGTGGACTAATGTAGCATTCTATTTTAATTTGAAATACTGGATAAAGTTCTGTTTCACATCAAAAATCAACAACTCAGTAAACTGTACACTCTGTATTAGAAAAATACATACATATGAAAAAATGTCTAAAAACAACTATTTGAAAAAAAAACCTAGATTTTGAAGTTGATAATTTATTTTAAAAAATTACTCTGAAAAATTGGCTTTCAATGGGGACTAAAATGGAGTAAATTATATTTCATGAGTGTATGATTCAAAATGAATCACACTATTAAGTATAACTATGACAAACTAAAAAAAAACACTAAAAATAAAATTATTTTTTAAGTATTATTTACTTTCTTTCAAATAAAAATAACTTTAATAGACTTGTCCAAACATATTCACATGACAAAACTGTGCAGAGTTAATTCTTATAGGGTAGTCTCCTGGACAATAGACTTGCTATTGCTTTCTACTTAAGTATGTTTGGTCATGTATTGTGATTGTATAATTTCCACTTAATAATGTCTTTTAAAATTTGTCTTGTTCTTTTGTTTATTTTATTTGTTTTAATATTTGATGCCTCAGCATATTTCTTACTGTGATTTATTCTTAGGTTAGTGGCAGATTTTAATTTTCTTTCTTCTCCATCAGTTAAACATAGGCATTTATTTAATGCTATAATATTTTTCACATTTATTAAAAAAAATTTTATATTGTTTTGTATAATACAAAAATACATATGTATGGATTGCTGCTTGGTTTCATTTTCTAATTTTTTTGTTTTTCATTATTACAATTTTATGAATACATATTTATGGGATTCAATGTGATAATTCTACATAGGCATAATATGTATAAATACCAAATCAGGGTAGTTAGCATTTGCATCTCCTTAAAATTTTTGAATAGTATGAAATAATAGATTTTTAGCACAATTCCTATTTCTCAATTGGGACTTTAAGACATTTCTCTTAATTTGTCATTTTACCAAATATATCTTTCCATATTCTTAGTGGGCATTGACAATCATTCAATATTCTTCATAGGCAGAAAATGTATAATTTAAATGAAATATCACTCCAAAGAATATTGGAAAAGATATTTAAGGTCAGAAAATTAAATCAATACAAAATAGTCAATTTAAAATTTCCATTATTTATATGGGACCTAAAATCATCTCTGAAGGTACAGGTCCACTGTACAAGAAGAGAAAAATGAGCTCTGAGATGACTAGAACAGCTTTAAAAGCACACAGTCACTTTCTTCACTGTGCTGCCAGCTCCTGACCCAGACACATGGGTTAAGGGTTGGAAGTATGCCTAAATCTGCAGAGTATCTTGGAGACACTGCAGAGTTGACTTAGTTCTCTAACAGCTAGCAGAACTAATTTGAATAACTTATTATCATCACAATGGCCTAGATCAGAACCCAAGGTTCCCACTGGAAAATTTCTAAAGACAGACTCCTCTGTCCTTCCCTGAGAGAATTTGTACCTATAACATAAACATTGTGATTTCCTTCATGGAGTTTGCGGAGAACATGATCCCTGTTCCCCTGTGGTAATCAACCATTTGAGACTCATGAATTGTGATATTCCCTGTGTTGAACCAAAATAAATTTGGCCTAACCTGTCTCCAGACTTGAATGATAAGTGTGGCCTATAGCAGCTTCTGCTCATAGTAAACTGTATCCTGGCTTGATGTGTACAAAACTGTAACCTAACTTAAGAGTGTACAACTGTAACAAGCATAAAAATCTGAGTCTCAGCCAATCACAGCAATCAAGTTTGAGATACTCACAGGCTCAACTCATGAGGTCTTTTCCACATAAGGGAAAAAACCTCACCACACCATGCCCATGTAATGCAAAAGCTGATTGGTTAAGGTGTTTCAGTGTGTCACTTCCTTTTCACTGGCTATCAATATAACATGGACATGTTATGGGTGCCTCACTATGAATCATCTTTGGTCTCTACTATAACTTTTTCTAGCACAAGTAAACACTGCTTAACCAGTCTGTTTTTTCTTCTAACACCTGATACTCCTTTGCTTCCAACACTTTTAAATTTAGTTTCCATTTTTCTATCAATAGCCTACTCTTTTTTGAAATCCTATGTGTGAATGTGAATTTTAAAAGAAAACAGAAGGAGAGAAATATAGTATGTAGAATACAGGTCAGTGCTTAGAGTTAACCATATTGCATGTTTTGATAATAAATGTTTGCTAAATTATTTTCAAAATGATATAGTTATATTTGGGAAACTTCTAAATATCTCAGATGGTTTGCAAATGAAGAATAAAACTAGCCTCTCTTTCCCATGTATAATCATTACTAAGAGTTTCTATTGTTTTCTTGAGAAATGTTATATGATTATGCAACACATTATTCTTAAAACAGGAATGTTAATGAGATTATAACACATAAAACTAAATTAAATAGTTTTCCATACAAAAGGAATAGTTTTTACAATTTTATGCTAATACCTATGCATATACCTTACTCTACTTAAAGGTCTTCATGTCACCTACAGCGTAATTCACAATTACTTAGCAAGATTCATGTTAATAAAAGTTAAGCTGTTTCTAGTATTTTTCACTTTAATAATCTAAATGTTTCATAAATGAACTTTATAGTTGAGTATATCCATTGAATAAATTTCTAGGAGTGGTGTGCTAAGTCCAGAAAATAAGTGCATTTTAAAGGTCTTTAGTCTATACCATTCAAATTTTCTTACAATTTGTTCCTGGACATTGAAATCTCAGCTATGAAAGAACTCTCAGTCTCTCATAGACAACATAGTAATTTCTTTCTCCTCACTATATTTTATTTCCATCCTTGTACTTCCTACTAAGGGATCTGTCCTAAAAGTGCATTAGTCATTTTCTTCTGTGCTTTATCCAAATAGACTACAAATGCCTTGAGGAAAAAAATCTTTTCTTAGTCATTCACCATTGTGTATTGAGCACATAGGAGGCAGTCCACAAGTAGCTGTAAACAAAATTAAATAATTACTTTTAGTATCAAGGTAATATTTTACAATGATTAATTTGACAATAAGGACATGATAAACAGTATTATTTAAATAATTTTAAATTTTGGTATTTGATTTTATTTCTTTACTCATTATCTATATTACTCATATAGTTTCTTGCCTTTAAATACATAAATGACTTAAAATAGTAATTTCAACTCAAATCCAAATTCCAAAATAATACAACTCTACAAAACAACTACACTTGGACACTGAGTAGGCATCTCAAGTTTAGCTGGCCTAGCAGAAAACTTCTACTAGTACCCCATTTTTCCTTCCACAAGCATTCTTTCTGATATCTATGTAATTACTTCTTGCCATGTCCATTACTAATATCTCTGCACCAACCGCAATCATCTCTCATCTGGATAATTATAAAACCCTCCTAATTGGCCTCCCTGCTACCCTTATTCTCCTCCTATCATCTGTGCTCAAACCAGCAGCCAGCAGATAGTTTTTAGACAGGTGAGATCTTACAACTTTTGAGGTAAAAATCAAGGTTAACATCACACAGGTGACCTGTGCCTTAAGACATGGAGCTATTAGAAGGACACATCACCTCTCCAGTATTTTCCACTAAAACTTATAACCTCATTCAAAAGATAAGAAAAATCAGAAAGGCTAAATTGAGTGGCAGCTATAAATTGCCTGAGCAGTATCAAGTGTTTCACGGTCATGAAAAGAAACAAAATGTGGAAAATTAAACACAAACTGGGGGAGACTGAGGAGACATGGTAACTAATTGAACAGGATTATGGATAATATTATGGGGGAAAACTTTTTTTAGGGAAAATGGGGAATTCTGAAAAATGTCTGTTATTTACAGTATTATACCTCTGATAATTTCTTAACTTTGCCAAATGTATTGCAGTTATGTCAAGTATCATGAGAAAAAGCTGAGTAAAAGTATAAGGAAAAGTTTTGGTCTGTTTAACAGTTCTTCTGCAAATCAGAGTCTATGTCGATTTTTAAAGAAATCATTTGGTGCCTTTACATCTATGCACAGATAGATTTAGCCTCCTCCACTTGCCTTCCCCCAGCCCTTTACTATGGTTTTTTACTGTTTTGGAATTTTTTCCCCTCATTTTTCCACATGACTTCATTAGGTCTTTTGGCCAGGCATCTGTTCAAATGAACCCTTAAGAGTGAGGGTGACCATCTTTCACAAAAATGCATCTCCACCAACAATTGCTCCAGCAGTCACTATTCTATTTATTCATTTGTTCTTCTATATTTTTCTTCATTGTGTGTATTCATTATTTTCCCCCCTTCTTTGAGACCACAAACCTTTGTTACTCCTATGCATTTCTAGTTGTTAGAATTTTCTCAACCATGCAACATATAACACATGTTTGTTGACTGTGTAAGTAAAAGAACAAATTAATCAACTTAACTGGGAAATTTTATTATTTTATTTTATTTTTGGTACTGGAGATTGAACTCTGGTGTACTTTACCACTGAGCTACATCTCCAACTATTTTTACTTTTTATTCAGAGACAGGGTCTTGCTAAGTTGCTGAGAGCAACTTTCTGACTTGCCTTGAACTTGTGATTCTCCTGCCTCTCTCTTCTGAGTAACTGAGATTACAGAAGAGTGCTCCCACTCCCTATTCAGTTGGGAAACTATTAAGAAACAGAATAGATACTAACTTAAAATATATAGTTAGGTTTATTCATTTTTCATTTTTGTATTTAACATTCTAATTTATCTAGTACGTACATTTTAATATATCGTTATATTTGTATGTTCTTAAGGAAATGACTACAACTGTGGCATCTGAACTTCTGTCTATAGTATATTATGACTTTAATAATTATTTGTAGGAAAAAGTGAGTAGATAGACACAAGTTACTCAAGGGTACAACTTTTCTTCTTGAAATCTTGAGTTAAATTTGTGATTTAATTATTTATTCCACATGTAATTTCAAATGTTAGGAAAATTTAAAAGATGGTCAATAGATTTAATAACAATATCACCAAACCACCCTTCATTTGTAACCAGATAATCATAGAATTATATCAAAATAACGCTCTCCAGGTATTAGTCACACTTTAGAATAATATTTGCAAGTAAAACTGAATCAAATTTTCAACAATTTTTTTATTTGTTATTATACAATTCCACAGGAAAGTCCTGTGACCTCAAGAAGGCCAGTCCTTGATGAGCATGTCAGTAGTGTGATATTATACTGTGAAGTAAAAGCACATTGTGTCAGAATGAAGTTTTAGAATACTCTGGAGTTACCTCAGAATCACAAAGCAATTAGCCAATGATGTTAAAAAGTTATGGCTAATTTAACTAATGGTTAATGGAGCCTAGTAAAACTGTCAGAGTTGATGAGCCCAGAGAGATTTTGTACAGGAACACACATTAAAGTTAGGGTCCTTTGTCTCATTTTAGAGTTTAATCAGTATCTGGAATGATGTGCTCTCATTATAATGATTTGCCAGAAATATGGTTTTTGTTTTTAATCCTTTTAAAATTTAAGTGGGAATGGTAGCTAACAAGAAGGCAGAAATCTGTTGCCAAAGATATTTTATACATTGCAAAACCACGCTCAAGGAATTCCTAAGAAAGCATACTTTTCTATGTCTACTAGGGTGAATAGTACATTAATAGATATAAAAAAAGATTTGTTTTTCCTTTACAATTGGTAAATACAGTATTTGATGTATTTGAGATTTTTTTGAATGACAATGAAATGCAATTAAATGAACCAATGGTTCTAATGAAATGGGAAGGGATATAGAGAAGGTAGGTGTGAAGAACTGTCTTCAGAAAGGGTTGGAAAGACGGGCAGTGTCTTCTGAAACAGTTCTGAAGTTCCTAGCTAAAGGGCAATACACTGTTGTCTGTGAGCTTCATGTTTTATTCATTAAGTGGTTTGAGGTTGTAGAAGAAGCAATGTTTTTTCACAGAGCTTATGTTATGGAATAGATCTTTTACTCTAGGAAAGCTCAGCTTCCTCCTGTGAGAAATTCACTTGTTTCCAAAGTACCAAGTTTAAGTAATGCATGATAAAGTGAATTTATGTACCAAAGAGAAAGGAAAAAAATTCTACACGGAGAACTTATAAAGATAACTGTTGAAGAAATGCTCCAATTAAACTCTCATCAGAGTCTGGAATGATTCTAATTTGCTGCTGAAAGGAAGATTTCATCTAATCCTTGTGTGTGTCCTTTCTCTCTCTCTCTCTCTCTCTCTCTCTCTCTCTCTCTCTCTCTCTGTGTGTATGTGTGTGTGTGTGTGTTTGCATGTGTGTGTTTGAGAGAAAGAGAGAGATACTAGGGATTGAACCCAGGGTCTTGAAAATGCTAGATAAGTGCTCTTTCTCTAATCCTCATTCCCTACCCCCCCCCTTTTTTCCCCCCAGGACTAGGAATTGAAGCAATCTCTTATTGTAGATATATGAAATGAAAGTTCAACAGATTTATTGTGATTAAAGTTTGACAAATTTATTGTGGTTAAATATATCCAGAGTAATTGTCATAATTTTTGAAATAACAAAATAATCAGCTTGGTTCTCACCCTCCCTCATGAAAATCCATAGCACTAAAGCTTCAATTTAATGCAAAAAGGACAATATTATCAATGACACAAGAGGAATCAAATTAAAAATGGAAATGAATCTAAACTTCTAATGTCTTAATAGGGTCTCCTAAATTCTTAGTTGCTCAAATTAATTTTATAAGTATCTCAAAAAATCATCTTAATGCGTGATCAATTCTCACATGAAAATTATGTGGTTTTCAATATTGAACTTTGGTTATTGGATATGTATGATCTATAAAGTTCTATGTCAGAACTCTAGTGGGAGGGAAAGTTTTTCTTAAATTGCATTCCAAGTGAGAAAAAAATGCATATTTATATACACTATATATATATATATATAATATGATTGCATGCACATATCTTATGTACATGGATGTATTGATAAGTTAGACCATAATATATTTTATTCAGGTCTGAATGTTTAAAGTCCTAGAGTGGAGTCAAATTTTGCTATAAGTTTTAGGGAAACCAAAGTGCATTCCAACAAGGAGGAAATAGAAATCCACTTTTAGAAGGTAGTTTGGGTAGGATTTTAGAAGTTTCAATTTAGTGGGAAAGATATATTAGCTATGTTGTTAACAGTGACTCATCTACTTATTCATTCACCAAGATAAATAAGAAATACCTATTCTTATACAGTATAGTATACTCTAGAGATGAAAAACAAATTAATTAGAGAAGTTATTTGCACTTAACATGGTCAGTTTAGAGGAAATAGCAGACAAATAAAAATAAGCAGTTTAGCATTTTCATTTCAGTCAAAAACTATAAACAACCTATTATTAGTAGATATGTTTGAATATTATAGGGATGAATTGTCATGGTATGAATTTATAACTAAGCCTAAAGTTGTCAAATTGGATTCTCAAAATAAATTCAGATTAAATACAGATTAAATAAATTCAGTTAGTTCAAAGATATCATGGTAGAGTCAGCGTATAAGAAATCTAATGTTTCTGGAGTGAAGATTATAAATGGTGTGACTTTGAAAAAATGAAATGGTATGAGAGTTGTGGAGATGACCATCCTATAACTATGTGTAAGGAGAATTGAGGTGCATAGGAATGTAAATGCTCACTTAACATGTGAAGGAATAAATTTATCTAGTTAAAGGAAAAGCTCCACATGGTTAAAAAAATATATGTGAATCTCCCAATGCCATCTTTATATAGTAGATAAACTTATATTGGTGGGCTTATTACCCCATATGGATAGGAATTACAATATTAACTGTCATACAAATTCCTAGTTGTCTGTGGATCTCAATAAACATTTTTGCATAAATGAATATCGGTGTAATGGGGAGGTAATATATTATTTGGCAGGCCAAATTCCAGCCTAACAAACCATTCCAAAACTATTTCCATGACTTATAAGCATTATTTTGCAATTCTGGGTTTATATTTCAATAATGATTTATCCTATCTTATCAGTCTTAGGTAGACAGGCTGGACTTCATGTTTGCGTTGAATCATATTAATCATATTAATCATATTTTCATTATTAATCACATGTACCCTAAAAGTATTAAAATTGATTTTTGGCGTATGTGTGTGTATGTGATTGAGTATGATAAGATATTGCAAGGATTTGTGTTCTTTCAAAATATACAGTATAGACAGAAATATAAAATATATCTGTAGAATTACATTTCATCAATAAGAGGAGGCAATTAGGAAAAACAAATATTTTAAAAATCTTCATACAAAAGTCAATAGTTTAAACAAGTTGAAGAAACACTGACTTAGTCTTTCCATGTGTTCTCATCTCTGGTCCACAGGGAAGATGCAATGGATACCTGTGGCATGTTTTTCTTCAAGGCAGGCACCAGAAATTCTTCAAAGCTAACCCAAATCACTCATGCTTTCAATGAGGTTTATTTACTTACTGAAAGTAAATCTCTGTGTTCTTAGTTTCTGTTTACTTTCTGTGGTAGAAAACACATAACCACCCAACACTTAATGGAGCAGAACGTTTTCTTCATGTATTCTAGTAGGAGACTCTATAAATTCACAAGGCTATGATGTGAATGTATAAGGATGTTGCAACCTGAGCAAAAAGTTGGATAACAAACTTATCTACCACCAATGAATTCAGAGTTTTAGAATGAGTATAAATATCCCTCAAATGTATTTCTCTTTAGAAAAAATTTGAAATAGGAACAAGTCACAACATGGGGCTGGAATTTGCAAAACAAAGATTTTCCTTCTGCCACTTTTTCTCCTTGAACTTTCATTCTGACAGTTTGACTGCATTAATTCCTTGTAGTTGGCACAGATAGAATTTTGACTCTCTTGAACTTTCAAGTGAGATCTAAAACATTTGCAAAACCTCTCCCTGTTTTCAGCTACACTAAATAATTCAGGAGTTAAATTATATGAACTGAAAATAGGAGTTCACAGAGTTTAACTTCACTAGTAGTTTAATTATTACAAATATTGTTAACAGAAAACTCTCATGGATAGCATATTCCTATGACTAAAATAATCATGTCAATATTTATAAGCTACTATGAAGTGACATCAGAGGTCATACTACTGGATAGCTTCTCTTAGACAATGATAATATCATCACCACATTTTCTGTCAAGAGGATGAAGAAAAAGACTTTTAGACAATAAACTCAGGTCAATCAATATATATTCATAGAAGAAAAGTAGCAAATATGGAGGATCATTAACATTACATTTATGAGTGATACCAAAGCACTTTCTCTGTGAACCCAAGTTCATAGTTATTGATTTTAAAATTAATACTTAGAACATTCTTAATACTAATAACAATAAGAATTCACTCATAATACTAAAGCATCAGGAAAGAAAACAGAATGAAGGTAACAAAAAAAGTAAAAACTTTTGATTTTTTCACATGGACAGCTATGTAGAGGGAATTAACAGAATGAAAGTGTTTTGGAATCAAACACTGACTGCCAGTTAGGATGTAGTTAATCATGCAAGCTCTAATGTCTGTTGCCTGGGTATGCATCCTAATTCTATTTAATTAGTCATGGAAAGCTTCACTTTGCTCATCTAACATTCAAGAGCAAGTATTCAACCAGTGCTGTTTATTCTTATTTAATTAGTAGGTTTTATCCTGCAACCTTCCAAATCAGGTTTGACAAACTTTATCTGAAAAAAAGACACACAGAAGATATTTTCAGCATTGTGGAATAGAGCCTCCCTTGCGACTACTCACCTACACCACCCTAGTATGAAAGCAGTTACAGACAATACAGAATTGAATATATGTGGTTTTGTTCAAATAAAACAATTTATAAAAATAGGCATTGGATAGACATGGACTGCAAGTCACAGTTCACCAATCCCAGTTCCAGAGGAAATTGTGCCCTATTGGGAAATTTGTCAGTTTAACCATACCCACCTGACTGTAATTTCACTATAGAACTTTCCACCAAGCCATTATTACTTCTCAAATTTATTGATAATTGGATAGCAGCTTAAATTATCTTGTTTAGGTATTTGTATAATGATAACAATTTACACAATGAATAATTATTGAAACCAAAGCATTGTATTGTGTTTTGGCATAGAAATCAGCTATTATGCGAAATAAGTGCTCCCTTTATGTAGTAGAGCAAGGTTCCTGAGAGACTTTCATTTCCTTGTTCGCCTATAACTTTCATATGGCCATATGACTCATGTTTAAATCACTAGAATATGAACCTAATCTATGAGGACCACTTCAAATGCTTGCACCACATCCTTCTTCCTAAACTTCTGAGATAAAAAAAATGTGAGAGCTACAGGAGGAAGTATATCTGAAGGCTGGAGCACCTTCAGAGTCCAAGCGTCCATGAGCAAGGCCTCGCAGCAATAGAATGGGAACATCCATATTGGCAAGATATGATTTTCTATCTTTGAAAAACTGAAATCTGGGAATTTATTTACTATTGCAACATGTATTAAAATAACTGTTGGATGACTTACTGCTTGGAATGGAATTAAAAATACATAGTGTATGTGGCATTGACTTGGGAGTCAAGCAGTGGTAATTAAAAAAAATTAACTGATAAAAGGCTCAAAGATCACTCTTTGGCCATCTGAAACACATAGTAAAACTGACACCTACAGTTATGCAGGAAATCATGTGTCTACTATGTGAGTCCAGGGGAAATGGTTGGAAGCTATACTGTTAATATGCATTAATTACTTCTCATTAATTATAGAAAGAGGTAAGCTAAGGTGAAGTATTTTAAAACACAAAAATCTGTGTATAGTTAATGAAGACCAGAATCTTCCCTATGAAGATTCCCACATAGTCAATGTAGTATGAAAAAAGTAAAATAAAACCAATCATGTCTAGTAATTTCAATCAGATATTGAAATGCTATATTAAGACAACAGAAAAAGATCTTTTGACATAATTATACAAGCATTACTAAAAAGAACCAATAATAAATAAACGAAGGGTCAATAAAAAAAAGAAATATTTTGTTTCGGAATGAAAATGAAAACAGAGTACTCATTAGGAAATAAAATTAACGTTTGATATTATATTGGGATATAATAAGAATAAATAAGTAATAAATAAATAATAAAATAATTATAAATAAAAATGGAAAAGAGATTCAGGTATAATAAATTTATTCTGGTCACAGAATTCTATCCTCAGCTATATAAGCAATTGACATAGACTATTTCTGCTAATTATCAATAAAAATAAAGATTTTTTTGGTTATGTAAGCAACCAGAAGTATTATCTACTTTGTATCTTTCATTGATACCTTGATTGAGCAGGAGAAAAATAAGAAAGGGAGTTATAGTTGATTTGAATCTCTTGTAGCAGATGAACACAGTGAAGAGGGATCTTAATGTGTCAGGTGTGGTCTGTAGTAAGACTGGAAGAAAATGTCCACAGATTTTAGCAAGGTATTCTAAGGGGGAATATCAATAGGAAGAAAATAATTTTGAAAATAAAAGTAATGACACAATAACCAGTTAATTTTGAGAGTATATTGAATGCTTATATTATTACTATAGTATGTTCATCAAGAAAAAAAGAGTTGAATGAAACCTCCAAAGAAACATGAGTTAGAATAAGCATATCTACTTGAAGGAAATTTTCCAGTAGGAAGCAAATTAAAATATTGCATGAGTTTGAATATGTGATTCAAATTATCCATACTAGGTTAAACCAGGTTGCAATTCAGACACATTTGACATTTAAGTGGTTGGCATAAAGAATAAATAGAGAATTGTTTGTCATCTATTAGAGAATGTTCTGGGTCCAGCGACTCTCAGTGGTAGCTCCATTCCAAGGGGCAGCCCAGGGATTTGCTTTGTTATATTTTTGCACTGCTATACTCAGCATCATTGTAGCTAAAAGATAAATATTTTTTATTATTTTATATAGAGAGATAATAGAAATATTTTTATTTTATAGCACAATGTGAACTTAAATTACTATTATGATATAAAGGTAATTCATAGTTGTCAAGGTGGAAGTTAATGGGAAGAGTTAAATAAATAGAAGGAAAGTCATTAATAACTGCATTTCACATGGTAGGGTGCCAAGAAATACTGCTTACACTTAAGGGAATAAGAAATAAATTTTTATAAGTCGGTCTCAGAGATACCTACTTAAAAGGAATATTGAAAGTATAAACCATTTAACAAATGAAAGACGAATAAAAATGACACAATGTGTCTTCAAAAATATTAGCTGTTTTCATAGTGGCAGGCAATGACATTATAATACTTATTGAAAGGAAAAACACATTCTATTTAGAGTGGCAATTGAAAGATTTATCAAAATATTTGGAAACCATTTCTATAGCAACTAAACCTAACAGGCAAAAGGGCAAGCTTCAAGATGGTACCTCTCTTTTATAAGCACTTCTGTGTCATTTAATTGGAATAAATGATATGTGAAACTTCTGTTATTGCAGTTTCTTCTGAGGTCCCAAAGCTGAAGGCAGTGAGCGGTAAGGGCTCATCATTTTTTATGGGATTTGTTAGTTATCCACAGGATCCAAAAGATAATTTCCTGATTTTTGGCCTATCACTAACTTGCAGTTTATAAGATGAAAAGTTCTAAGGTAAGGAGAATTTCTAAGATTTAACAGTAGTGTCAATTCCCTTTGCAGAATGCCATTATGAATTCCTTCTCCATGATGGGAAAAGAGTCGTGATGGTCCCCTTCAATCTTAAATACAAGTAAGGGGAGGCTTCAAGAGTCTAACTCAAAATATTAGGTTTGCTAGCACAAGGGACTAATGTCTTGCCTCCTCCTAGATGCTGAGCTGTAGAAACAGGAAGCTCATAATTTACCACTGAAGTACCTGAAACAGTTTTAAGTATGTTATCTGTACACCCATATTTCAGAAATTGCTGTTTATGACTGGAGATGCCAGAAATACCAGGTCAAAAGAGATGTTAGGAAAGAAATGACCCTCCATTTTAGAATTACATTGGTTTTACAGTGAAGAAAGACCTATGGTGCCATTTTGAAAGGACCTGGAGGGGGCAGGGGGAGAGGAAGAAGAAAAGGAAGGACCTCTGAGCCCTCGGACCTAAGCCCACCCCTTTCCCCGGGGACAAAGCGCTGCGGCTTCAGGTGAGATTTACCTGGGAGCGGAGCTGCTTACCGGCTCCAGCGGGGAATTTGGGCCCGGTCGGCGTCATTCTACAGATTCCCTGGTGGAGAGACTCCATTCTGACCTCTGAGCCCTCGGACCTAAGCCCACCCCTTTCCCAGGGACTCAGCGCTGCGGCTTCAGCGCTGCCGCTTCAGCTGAGATTTACCCGGGAGCGGAGCTGCTTGCCAGCCCCAGCCCGGTCGGTGCCATTCTACAGCTTCCCTGGCGGAGAGACTCCATTTTGACCTATCTGAGCCCTCTGACCTAAGCCCACCCCTTTTGCGGGGACACGATACAACATATCGAAACCTCTGGGATACTATGAAAGCAGTGCTAAGAGGAAAGCTCATTGCAGAGAGTGCATTCAATAAAAGAATGAAAAGTCAACAAATCAATGACCTCACATTACAGCTCAAAGCCCTAGAAAAAGAAGAACAGATCATCACCAAAAGTAGTAGAAGACAGGAAATAATCAAAATCAGAGCTGAAATCAACGAAATTGAAACAAAAGAAACAATTCAAAAAATTGACGAAACAAAAAGTTGGTTCTTTGAAAAAATAAACAAAATTGATAAACCCTTAGCCATGCTAACAAAGAGAAGGAGAGAGAAATTCCAAATTACTAAAATTCGTGATGGAAATGGAAATATTACAACAGACGCAATTGAAATACAAAATATAATAAGAAGCTACTTTGAAAATTTATACTCCAACAAAATAGAAAACCTGGAAGACATCGACAGGTTCTTAGAGGCATATGAGCTACCCAAACTGAATCTGGAGGACATACACAACTTAAATAGATCAATCTCAAGCAATGAAATAGAGGAAGTCATCAAAAGCCTACCAACAAAGAAAAGTCCAGGACCAGATGGATTCACAGCCGAGTTCTACAAGACCTTCAAAGAAGAGCTCATTCCAATACTCCTCAAAGTATTTCATGAAATAGAGGAGGAGGGAACCCTTCCAAACTCATTCTATGAAGCTAATATCACCCTGATACCAAAACCAGAGAAGGACACACCAAGGAAAGAAAATTTCAGACCCATATCTCTAATGAACATAGATGCAAAAATTCTTAACAAAATTTTAGCGAATCGCATACAAAAACATATTAAAAAGATAGTGCACCATGA